>VXBC01010425.1:16656-59486 GCA_013399945.1 Ploceus nigricollis | reverse complement strand
GGAGGCAAAAATCAGCAGTTAAAATGTACCTTCTTGGGGGTTCTTGGGCTTTTTTTCAGTCTTGAATTACATATTTGTTATCCTTCAGTAATTTCTTAAATTTTAAATTTCATCTCCTGCTTTTAATTAAGGATTCTCAGTAAAAATGCAGGTTTAAGCATTAGTTCCACCACAGGAAAAGCTCTCCCAACACCTTTTTTCTGCCTCAGAAGATGGGCTGTATGAAGCCATTACCATTAAGATCTGAGAAAAACTGTTCTTCACCATTTAATGCAATTTTAAATAAAAGCTGAAGTTGCTTTGTTGTTTCCATTATGGGAAGAAAGTCATGCTGCTGCTTCCACAGCTGTTGAGGTAATGACCATTAATTTCACCTTCGTTAACAACTCCTGTGGCACTGAAGGCACTTCCAGGACTCCAAAGACATGGAAATGGGAGAATCCTTCTAGGAATGCACATTCTGAGTGTGGCCTCCTGAGAGAGCCATGGAAAAAATGAGGTAATATTAAATATGAGTTTATAATCTCACTGTAGATATTGATGACTGCACTGTCCTTATCCAAGATCAGGAATGTGCCTGAGGATTGCATTACAGAGAGGTAAAATCCTTGGCACAGCTGGATTTACCAGCATCCTATTCTTAGAATTTAAATTTTTCCGAGTAGCTTGATTAAATTAATTATAAACAAAAGTATCATCCAGCTCCCACCGAAGCCAAACTGAATGGACTACTCCAAATTAATTGTCAAATCCTATTGTAGCAGAAAACTGCTCATTTCCTAATATTTAATAAGGAAATTGTATTGCCCAGCACACAAATCTTCATTTTTAACACAAGGATAAATAAAAGCAAGATGAATGATGGGGCTCTGAGCGACCTGGGCTAGTGGAAGGTAGCAGGGGTGGAATGAGAGGAGCTTTAAGGTCTCCTCCAACATAAATTCTGGGATTTTATGAATTACCAAGGAGCAAAACAAAGCCTTATTTCCCACAGATCCAGGCAGTACCTCAGCTGTTCTCACTTCTCCTGGAGGAAGCATGAATGAGTCTCTTCTATGCAGACACCACTGTAAATAAAATCTCTAAATAGCTTTGTCAAATTTGAATGAATTTAATCAACAGGCTCAGCAGTTAATTAGGTAGGGACCAACAGCTGCCCAAGCAGAGCAATTCCACCTCCTCACTGAGGAAAAACAGGCAGGAAGTCCAAACAAGACCAAAGTTAGAGAATCACTCAGCAGCTTCAGGATAAGGCCCTCAGGTTAAATGCTTGGTATCCATTATTTTAGGGGAATATGGGATCAAGGCAGATGGTGTAGACACAATTAAAACTGCTCAGAGGAAATTAAAGAATGCTCTGTGAGATGAACTCCAAAAGAGCCACAGGTGAACACACAGAGCATCACCTTCACTGCAGCTCTTGGTGTCCTGGGAGTCCTCCCTGTGGAGCACAACAGGAAGGAATGGGGGCCATGGATTCCAAACCCCAGGCAGGAGCAGTTTCAGATCTGCACAAAGGCTGGGACAGCTGTTGCATGAGCAGGCAGCCAGGAGCCACCTTCCCATCCAGTCAGAGCAGTCTGTGCTGCCTCCTCTCCCTTTCCATCCTATCACAGCTATCCCAGATCTCTCCTGACAAGGCTCATTACAGGGAAAAGGAACCAATGAGGTTGACAAAGAAATACTGCTTCCAATCTCGAGAGAAGATAAAAGTTAACTTATTAACAGCTGACAACATCAATTTGCCAGAGTCCAAGTGCAGCCCCAGCATGAGGAGCTCCACTCCCAGCTCTACAACAACCCACTCACCCTGGCTTTGGGAACATAAAATGGCCTTCTGTAAGCAGAGGACAATTGAACTATCAATAAAAACATGAGGTGAAATGCAAAGTTTCTGATGTTTTTTTTAAACTCTAAACTTGAGTATTGTCTTTATTGCAAAATCAAACCTCCAACCTGAACTGAACCCTCAACTTCACATTGAGCAACGTGACTTATGCATCATCAAAAAATTCCTTAACATACAATAATCTTCTAGCACAGGGGAAAATATGCAACATCAAAACATGTTTTTTTGGAGCACACTAATCCTTGGGTTTGACTTCTAGAATTCACTCTAAATACTTGATATTCCTCAAACAACTCGTGTGGCAGAGACAGAAGGTCAGGAACACAGTGCCTGGTGTGTGATCTCAACCTACATTGCTCAAGTTTAAAAGCAGAGCTCTCCCTTCAGAGGGAAAATGAACAAGGACATACACAAACAGCTGAAAAATTATATACAGTTGTGAGAGGAGATTTTTCCTGAAGGATTATCATAGCCTAAATATTTCTTTAAGCCCTACCCTACCAGTAGTTGACCCAATATTGTTGGAGATGATGCAGTTACTTAAAAATAGAATAATCCAGCTCCACAACTGATGCAGAACAAGGCAGTCTAAAATCTGGACCTGAACAAAACAGATTTCAGAGCTCTTTTTTTTTCCCCTCCCTCTGTATTTTCTGCCTTCCTTCAAAAATATTTCAAGAGGAAAAGGCTGTCGGCCGCCATTAAACTGGGAGAGCTCCTGCAGCCTGGTTTCTTATGGAAAAAGAATGAGTCAAGGAAGTGGGAGAGAAAAAAAAGGTGCAAGACCGTACAAACACATTTTGCCAAGGAAAACAGAGCAGCAAAAATAGTGGCGAGAAGTTCTGGGAGGCTGACATCACACATTGCTGCTGACTATTGTCATGAAATCATCAAGATACCAACGTTTGCTGCACGTGACAACCTCCACAAGCCACCTCCAACTGATCCCACCTGGGCTCAACAGGAAAACTGCAAACAGGGAGAGATTTACATCCCAATATTGATTGAAAACTAAATCAATATATTCCTGAGATGCATTTAGAGCTTGTTTTCCTTCATGCCCATAGACTTTGATCCAGTCAGCCATGTGCTGTTCCATGTATTTATCCAAGTCTGGGACACATCAAGGCTTTGCAGGACCTTGTGTGTGGACTCAGAGCATCCCTTCAAATTAAGCAATTGGTTTTCCTGTGCTCAGCAGAGATAAATGGAGAAGAGATTGTAGAACAAAGCCTCCTGCCCCCATTTTCCATCTCAAAGCTTTACTCCTCGCTCTCCAGAAGCAGTTTGTGCCTATCCTTAGATCCTGTGTTGCAAGAATTATGATTCAGCTTTACTCTAGAAGGATCAGATTTCAACAGTTGCCTCATTTGAAATCAGGCTGGCGTGGAGACAATTTGGAGGGTTTTGTGTGGCAACAGAGGAAAGGCAAGATAAACATACAGGAAACACAAGAATAGGAGAGTTTCTGTCACTTTGCAGAAAATGAGACTTGTTCACTTGAGGAAATCACTGTCCAGGCTGCTCTGGGGAGGGACATGGCCAGTGCCACCTGCAAAATGAACAGGAATGGGCAACTTCTAAACCTCCAGTGCAGGAAACTTCACCCAGAGGCTGTGACAAATTAGGGTTTTACTGATTTACTGAGATTTTTACTGATTTTACTGAGAGCAGTGACAGGATGAAGCCTGCACAGTCTCTGTCCTGGGATGTTTGTAACTTATGTTGCCTTTATTATTATAAAGATGCTTTTGTTCTGCACTTCAACATCTGGTCTAATGCATTTAATTCCTCTGTGCTTTTGGAAAATATGCTGTGGTCACTGAGCATGTTTAATACATTGCTAAAATATGTCACATGCAGAGAGCAGGACTTGCCTCCACTGCTCTCCAGCTAATGGCCAAATCCTTGGAACCTTACAATAAAAGAGTAATTAACAACATCTCTGGAGCATGGAAAATTCCTATTGCTTTTTTGAATAAATAAAAATAAGCTGATTTTTTCAGTCAGCTGTGATAACCAATAACTACTCTCTTTTGGGAGTTACCCCAACTCTACATCCACTGGCTTGTTAAAAATTAGCTCTGTGCACGGGGCTTCCCATGGGTCACACAGCTCCTCCTGAACTTTGGAATAAAAATGGAATTTCCTGAAATTTCCCTTTGCTACCAGCAGAGGATTGCCTGCAAAACAAAATAGTGAAAAGCAATTTTAACTCATTACTTTTTTTAACCACTTTCTACTGGGAAAGACTCAGGGGACAAAAAAATTTCCAACCTTTATTTGAATTTGTTTTGTTCAAATGGTGTTAAAACCATTATTAAAACCTGACTATATATTCTAGGAACAGTGGAAAGAGGGACAGAAAGCAACACACCCCTCTTGGAATTTTAATTGTATGTAACCCAAGAATCTCTGTGTTTATCTCTGCTCTGCTTGACCAGTGAGATCTGTCAGTGCCTCAATATCTGTGAACAAGCCTGACTGCAGCTTCCAGCACAACAGCCAGATCCTGAGAACAGGGAAAGCCTCCACTTCCCAAAGTTATCTCCACTTAAAACAATTCCCCATCTGTGGAAACAGCTTTGAACAGCCCTAAATCACTGGTCAAAATAGGAAGAAAAAGCACAATTCACAGAGCATGTTACAGTTGCTGGATTTCACAAGAGCTCCACATCCTTCTGTCAGAACCCATCTGTATTTTTTTCTCAACTTGCACAGGGCAAATTTTAAGCTTTATTTTATAAAAGAAAAGTCCAGATAGAGCACAGATGCCCAAAATATTTATGTCAGCAGGCACAGAACTTCCCAGTGCCACAACTTTCACTTGGAAGCAATGTCCACCTGGTTTATCCCATTTTACCACAGATATGTACACAGGGACAAAAGGGTTTAGCCTGGAGAAACGGCAGGAAAATATCGAGGAATTTTGATAAAAACCAAGAGTTTGCTGGTCACCACTCTCAACAACTTGGTACTGCAGCACAGATCCAGCACTTGGGCTAGTGGAAGGTGCTCCTGCCCATGGAATTAGACAATCTTTAAAGTCCTTTCCAATCCAAATAATGCCATAATTTATGATTTAATGCCTGACAGTGCTCCCACAGCGAGCTGGGCCCCTGAGGTAAAAACAAAGGTTGGTGCACTTCTCAGGCTGACACTCCTGTTATAAATTCATTTCCTGAGGCAGCACAATTCTGGTGAAATTACTCCCAGGTATCTGACAAGTCTGTGCATGAAGCTGTACAAACATTCCCAGCTCCCACTTCCAAGAGCACACACACTGCCACAGAGGATCCAGCAGAATGCTCCTCTCTGCCTGCCTCCCTCCCATGTAGGAACTCCAAAATTTGTTGCCAAAAGTGGCAGATTAAGGAAAACACAGTCACTGAGAGCTTTCAGGTCCAAGCTACTACAACCCCAGTCACTGTTCAGCTGTGGAGAGTAAATTAAATTACTGACATGTCTCCAAATCAGGATTAAAACATTCCCTGGGTTAATACAAACTGTCTCTAATCCAGCTAAGCACAAAAAATACTGCACCTTTCTCATTTTTCTTTTCTTTCTCATGTTTCAGCTCCAGCCTTTTTAACTGAGACACTTCCAGCTCCAGGGCTTTGCCAGGAGAGGAATGATGACCTTGGGCAGCTCATTACTTCTGGGGAGAAATTCTGTCCTGTCAAGCTGTCTGAAACCAGGCTCACTAAAAAATAACAACATGAAAATCAAGCATCCCATGTTTTCATGACAATTTTATGTGCTCCAGATTAAAAAGTTGGTGGGTCCTACTAAATTAAGAGCCGTGTTTGCTATGAAAATGAGGAATATACATCAGGAACAGTGGATTCAGGTGGCAAATAATCCTAAACTGCACTCCAAGCTGAAGAAATAGAACCCCAAGACATCAAGAATTCAACACTGCTGGTGAAGCAGAAAGCAGAATATCAGTATTTGTTCCACACCCCTTTTCCCAACCATCACTGGGGCAGTCTGTAAATTAAACTCAACACGAGGCAGGTATTCTATAAGAGAAAAACAGATCAGAGCAAAACCTAATTAATTTTCACAGCGTACCATGACTAATCTTAGCATATATGGTACTGGAATAGCAATCACTGAGTACAAATGAAAACAGTGTTGAACCCTGTCCTATTTTTAATCAGATGAAAGCCACAAACCCAGCCATGCTTCTGCTTAGTGCTGCGTTTTCTTCTGCCCTGATGGTTTTTACAGCTGGAGAAATGGCTACTTCCAGCATTACTGTGCTGTAAAAAATGACTGCTCCTTCCACTTCTGGGATTACAGTGGAGTGTGTCACTGAAAAGGAGGGCTGGTGGAGGCAAATCAACATTTCTTGGGACATTTAACCCTTTCTGAGCTGTATCAGATCCTCTTAGTGAAGATGTGCTTTGAAATTCTTGAATTTCTGTGGTATCAAACTGTATTTGCAAAGTTCTGTAGGAAGCCAGTGGAGGAGAAGAAAACAGAACCAATTGCAAATAAAAAAATGTAGATGGTGCCTGACAATATTTTTAATGATATTGGAAGGCAACACATGAGGGCAGATATTTCCCCTGATTAATTCTGCCCTACAGAGCTCACAAAAGCTGTTCTGCACAAAGAACAGCTCCCAGTTCAAAGACTTTCCTCATTTACCAGTGATTTTTTTTTAATGCATTAAATAAAAACACTGCTAGTCACATTTTAGCCTGGCTATTTTCATATTTGCAATGAGAACCTGGAGTGTGGAAATGGAATAATTAACCCTGATTTGCTAAGCCCAGTTTTTAGCCAGGTCAGCATGCAACATAGCATTTCAAAAACCAGATTTATTTTGTAAGAGAGAAAGGTGCAAGATCTCTCTCCTATCTTCCACTTCTCTTCACTCAGTTTCCCACTTGGGAAAGCAAGAGAAAGGTGGAAGTGCAGTCAAACTGTTTTAATGCCTTTTCCCTTTGAGAAACACTCAACACCATATGCTTTATCCAAGAAATAACCTGCTGAGAGGCAGAATGTCCAAGATATCCACTCTTGGAGACCATTTATTGAGAGCAAAGCTGGTATTTCAAAAGAAGGTATCTCAAAAATATTTAAAATTATTTAAAATCCCAATGGAAAAATCAGGATACTCCTCTCTGGCTGGCCATTCCTCCCTGACACACTCACACTTTTTACAAACCCTTCTGTGACTTCCTTTGTCTAACTCAGAAGTAAAGCAGCAAAATTCCAGCCTCCAACCCCAATGAAAATAAAGCTGAGCACCACCAAGGATCTGAGCTGGTTCCCCAGTGGCAGCAGGCATGAGGAAAAGGACACACCTTTGGAGTGCTTCCCCGAAGGCCTCTTGGGTAATGACTCCTCCATGGAATGTGTGGATGTGTGGAGCACATTTTCCAAACTGTTACTGACACTGTTGATGGGGGTCTCCGACCTTGGGGTGACCTGGAAGGAAAAGTACAAAAATCCATTGAAATAAATGGAGGGAACACACAAACATCACACCTTCCCTGGAGTGAGGGATCCCCTGGGAAGGCTCTCAGGAGAAGCTGGCTTCTCTTAAAACTGAGGGTGTTACTCCTGATATTCCCCAAGTAACAGTTCAGGGAAGTGCTTTCAGTCAGCAGCTATTCACAAACTGAGATTATCTTGGTTAATCTAAAAAGCTACTTACAGCATAATTCTTTTTTAAACAATAGTCACCCAGCAGTCAATTGGAGAGAGATTGCAAGACCTTTAACCTCTGCACACCACAGATTTTAACTTTTCCACAAGAAAACTGGGGGAAAGGGCTCTTGGAAAATGTCCCTTTTACGTTGTGACACTGTGCTGGTTTACGGTGGGGTAGAGTTAATTTTCTCCACAGTAGCTGCTGTGAGGCTGGTTTGGATTTGTGCTGGAAGCTGTGGATAACTCAGGGATGTTTTGGTCACTGCTGAGCAAGGCTGACACAACCGAGGCCTTTTTGGGTCCTTATCCCACCCCAGCAGCACAGAGGCTGGGGGGGCACGAGGATTTGGGACGGGGCACCAGGGTTTGGGGACAGGGCACCAGGGGGTTTGGGGACAGGGCATGGGCAGCCAGCTGAGCACAGCTGGTCCAAGGGATATTCCAGGCCTGTGGCATCATGCTCAGTAGGGAAAGCTGGGGGAAGAAGGAAGCAGGGGACGTTCAGTGACCCCAACAGTCTTCCCCAGTCACCATGACCCGTGAGGCTCCCTGGGATGGCCAAACCCTGCCCATCCATGGGGAATTGATTCCTTTGCTTTGCTTGCATGTGTGGCTTTTGTTTTCCCTATTAAATTATCTTTATCCCAAGCCAGGAGCTCCCTCTGTTTCACTCCTTCCACTCTCTCCCCATCCTGATGCCAGGGGAGCAGAAATGGCTCCATGGGGCTCCATTACGTCTCCAGGGAGGAGACTCAAGGCATTCCCAAGCATTTCCACAACAGATTGCAATGAAAAATTCTTAGCAACACCCTGATTTTCTTGTCTTTGCCATTTAATAACCTGTCATGATCATATTTCAATGGAAACTTCTACACTAACAATGCCCAAGCAGAAGGTTGAAGCATCAAAACAAAAAAGGGTTTAAGAACCTTGAAGAGGAAAAGATGCTTTAAAGAGGGAGTTCAGACCAACAAAAACACTCCCAGTAACTACTCAGAGTAACTGTGTGACTTGAAATTCAATTGTTACATCTGGAATCAACCTGAGCTGCTGGTAGGGAGAGCTGTAATTAGAATTCCACACGGATTTTTAGCCTGGCACAAATCACAGGAGAAAATGTGCATCTTGCCATAACAAAATGAGTTCTCCTTCACTCAGGTAACTCAAAACCAGCAGCTCCAGGTCCCTGTAAGGGAAAAGGCTCCCTCAGACCCTGCTAACTTGACACAGTGCCCTGAGCTGGGACAATTTCTGCTGAAAACAATACTTTGCACCCCCTCCAATTCCATGTTGCCGTCAGTCAGCACACACAATGCAAGTCAGAAATAGCACAGCCCCACTCCATACAATTACCTATTGTAAGCTCCATTTTAAGACTGACATTTATAGATTTATACACACTTTAAGGCAGTAGAACAAGTGAAAGGCTCTGTATACTTGACATCCATAAAAAAGCTTCTATGTGTAAAGAAATCAATCCACAATGGCAGATGAGTGTCAGGAAAAAAGAGGGTTACAGGTAGCTGCTTTCCTTTGCAGCACTTCTTGACAAAAAATAAAGTTTATTTTATATCTATAAATGCAAAAGTGTTATATTTATCTAATTATACACTCTTTCTTCAGCACAGCTTCCCACCACTAACAAAACTTAACACCAAGCTTTCCCTCAGACCAACCATTAAATGCCCATCTTGGCAGGAGGGTGGGGAAGAGTTTAAATTTCCTTTGCCAAAGTCAGTCTTTAGCTGAGCTTATCTCACACAGCCTCTCTCCTGGAGCTCATTAAACTCTCCCTCCAGCCCAGGGCTGCTGGGAGGAAGTTCCAGAGGGCTGAGCACCATCCTCCTGGCAAAGGGACAGCGCAGAGGAGCAAGCTGGGAAAGGAGCTCCGGCAGGGCTGCGTTATCCTGGACAACCAGGTTCCAAATATTCGGAATAATCAGAAATATAAACACTCAGAATGATTGAAGCTGAGTAAGAGCAGCCACACAGCTCCAGAAAACCTCTGAACAAGCAGTTTGTTACAATTTATTGCCTCTTATCTTGTATTCCCTCCTCTCCACTCTCCTTACAACAAGCATCGCGTGCAGCTTATAATTTGCATTTTGTTTATACATAACCTCCATTTTTTTTCCATAAAGATTTAATTTTCCTAGACTTGCTAAGGATTAATTTAGCCCATATGTCTTGTCTGCCTGAGCTCATACTATCTGATCCCGTCGCACATCAAAGCAGTTCCAAATTGGCCTAGAAAAATCACAAAGCTCTGATTAGTTCCAAATGGAGCACTTTGTTAGGGAGCTGAATGGTGTTAGAACCACTAAATCCCACTGCTTAAAGCTTCCATTCCAAATTTTGAAATAATTTTTTCCACTGACTTAAACATCACGATACTGCAACGGTTTGGATTTGTTTAGGGAAAGTGAAATAATGAAAAGTGGTTTGCAAATCAAAGTTCCTAAATAGTAACAGCATTTTTTTATCTTTTTTTTTTTTTTTTTTAACTTGAGGCCAAGCCAAACAGAGGAACAATAACCCATCAGCTCAGATCTGCAGGAGATATTGTCCTGGGAGGGTTGGGAGAAACACTGGGAAAAGCTTTACAGGAAGGACCTGTCCAAATTCAGCTGCAGAAATTCAGCATCAAGTAAATTCAGGAAGGAGAGTTCTCCATATCTGAACACTCCTGAAATCCCTGGTTTAGGCTCAACACAAACAGCTACTCAGGAAAAACTGGATTTGGAATAAAGAATGGGGCATTCCAGGGAGATAAGGGTTCAGAATTTGCTTTGGACCTTTTAGGAGCTGTAACATCTCTGAGAAAGCCAAGATGCCATTAAGGAATAAACATCTGCAGCTTCAGAACTGTTCAGGGCTTGTTTTCTGAGGCACTAACAGGCCACAGTGAAGATGGATAAGTTGGCATCACAGGAACCAGGAATGTTCAGGCCATACATCATAACAAACCACAGGAGTGACATTTTATAAAGGCAGGAAAAAAACCCATGAATCATTCAAGGTCTAAGAAAAAACAGCATTAGACCTCTGAATAAAAGACTGGATTTTTCTACAGAAATTACTTGAGAATATCAGCAGAAAGAGTCCATAAAGAGCAATCAAAACTAGCAGCAAGCCCAGAGTTAAATATTCTGCCTGGTTTTACCCCCAGCACAGCATTTCCAGGGGGAAGGAAAACCCTCTGATGCACCTCTCCATAGTTTCACTGCATTGTTCAGGAATTCCTTCCACACCACAGTGGCCTGAAGGCTCCTTCAATGCCTCTAAAAGCTGCAAGTGGGTGCAGAAAAGATCCTTAAAATTTTTACTCCACTCTAATGGTTGCATCTTTGATTGGAGCAAGCTGGTCTAGATAAAGGTGTTCCTGTCCAGGGCTGGGGCTTGGAATGAGATGAGCTTCAAGGCCTCTCCTAACCTTGATGATCCTGGGATCCTTTGATCTGCTCCCTCCACAGCAAAGCATCTGGCTCACAGATGAACTTCTGATTTTCCAGATGCAAACCCTGCTGTCTCCTACATTTCAAGTTAAAGGCAAATTGAAAATAACAAAATTGATCACTGCTTAGTGACTGAGGCTCAGAGTGAATTCTTCTCTGCCTCACTCCCCATTGTAATGATGACAGGATCAAAATTGGTATCAGCTACTGAAAAGTGGATCCTTCCCAACACAGATTATTCAGAAGGATCACTAAATGCTGCCCTGGAGTCCTCCACCCCCAGGAGTTATCAGGAAGAGAAACAATTGCTTTGACCCAGGGGTTGATGACAAATGTGCCAAGGGAACAGAAATCCTTGCTAGAATTTTGCCATTATCACATTTTTCCAATTTTCACCTGTCAGCATCCAAACCCAACCTTTTTTCCCCCAGAGTGCAGTGATAAGTTGGCCTTGATATCTCCAAGGTCTTTTCCAACCTAGTTAATTCTGTGATTTCCTTCCCAGCTCCAGAGAGGTCCTAACAGGTTCAGATCTACTTGGGACAGCAAAAGCAGCTCTAGAAGCTCTCCTAAGCTCTCAATCCATTAAAAAGCACAGAGGAAAATAAACCCAGGTGCTTCCCACAGGTGGTGCTGCTCTTTCAGCCACTGCTGTCTGAAGTGGCTCTGTCCCAGGCAGTGGGAATCACTATGGAAAATGGGAAATCTGGGAAGCTGGGTAACTGTTAGCTTTGCTAACACTGAATACAGCAAAGTCTTTCATAAAAATAACAGGATTGATAGGAGTCAAACTTAATGTGGTCAGAGTTTTACCAAAACAGCAATTATCTGTTCCTTTGAAAAATAAACAGAGCACAGAAAATACATGGTTTAATAGCAAAGTATTTGCTGACTTAGTTTGAAGTGGAGCCAAAAATACTTAAAAAAAAAAAAATTCAACACAGCCACTACCCAAAGCACCATGGACACATGGAACAATGATACAGGATCTGAGGGACCAAATATGGATTTAGGCAAGAAATTTAGGTCATGTATTACACAGGAAAAGCAAACAATATATAACAGTAATGAGTGAGTTAAGTGAGGTCCTGGAGCTCCAAGCCACACAAACACATTCTCCCATTGATCACACAGGAAAACTTTTCCATGTTTTCAACAATGGCCAATGATAAATGGAGAGTCCCACAGAGAAATGCTTCTGTCCAAACTGGCTTTTGAATTCTCCTTTAAAAAAGGGATTTTTAGCCATAAACTGCCTTCCAGGAGTAGGTAACATGTATGAGTGAGTTCAGGAATTGGAACAGTGACTCCAGGGGGTAAAAACCACTCAACTCCTGTCCTGCCAGGTTCATATTACTGAGTATTAACAGCGGCTTATTTGAGGTTAACACCAAGGTCTTTAACATGGTGTAATCCTGTTGGCAACAATTCTCCAGGAGTAGTTTGATGGCAAGGACACAGCCCCTGCAAGCTCAGGCTGATTCCCACCAAAGGGACAAACTCAGGTTTTTAAGTAATCTGAATAAAAATGCATTGCTGACACTCAGCTGTCAGTCTGACACCACATGATTGTTCAGCAGGCTAAATCCAAGCTGGAGACAAGAGAAACTAATGCAGGGATGTGGAATTCCAAATGCACTGAGACAAGCCCAGGAGGGGCAGGACTGAGCCAACACCTTCCTCTTGGTAGTAACAAGGCAGTCTTGTGAAACCACTGCCTCGGGCACCAGTCCTGCATTTACTCACAGATCCAAACACCTGACTGCTCTCCCACCAGAAGAAGAAAATTCCAACCTTCTCCTGTGGAAGATTCAGGCTCTTCCATGAGGATGTTTAAGAAGTGCTCACAAGCACCCCCCACTTTCCACATACCCAGTAAAGGGCTCACCACTTGAATTTACACATATTTAGTTGCTCTGTTGGACTGGCACGTGGATGCAGCTGGAAGTGTTTGGTTTGTGTTAAAACTCAAGTGGTTCCAACAGTCCAAATAAGCTGGAAGAGCCAGGTGCCTCCATGTTTCAACAGCTACAAAATCCACCTTTTCTCCTAGAGGAGGAACACAAAGGGTGAAGAGGCAATTCACAGGGAAATGGGATAATGGATAATTGATCAGATGGTTTTGTCCTGGGAGACTCTGTGGAATGAAATGAGGCATGTGGTACTTAAACACCACAGGACAATCACACACCTGCTCCAAGGCTCCTCATGAATTCAGGAGAACAGATGGACCAAAATAAGTCTGGGCTGGATTTTATAGACTAATTTCCACTAAAACCCCTTTGCTTAAAGAATGGTGAACACTGTTAATAATAGGAACATAAATCTACCATAGAGGTACTGGACTTATCAAATCTGAATTTTACAAACTGATCATTCAAACCACCTCAAAATCAAAACAAATCCCTGCTTCTCAGCATACCTTGGAACAGACGCTGATGCTCTACACCCCAGAACTGATGTACAAACCTGACCCTGTTTCTTCACCTGATGCCACCAAAAGCCAACCACCCCTGTCTCTTCTGCAACAACTCACAAAGAAATTATCTGACAGGTCACAAATCCACTGAATCCTAGTACTCCCTCCTTCCCCTCCTCAATATTCACTTAAATAATGGCTTGAGTGCAATAAAACTACTCAGAATCATGGAAGCACAGAGTCATTAAGGTTGGAAAGGACCTCTGAGAGACCAAGTCCAACCATGATCACCACTAAACCATATCCCCCAGTGCCACATTCACACGTTTTCTGAGCACTTCCTCGGAGGGTGAATCCACCACTTCCCTGGGCAGCCCATTCCAATGCCTGAACACCCTTCCAGTGAAGAAAATTTTCCTAATATCCAGCCTAAACCTCCCCAGGAGCAGCTTGAGGTTGTTCCCTCTCCTCCTGTCCCTCTTCCCTGGGAGCAGAGCCCTATCCCCCCAGCTGTCCCCTCCTGTCAGGAGCTGTGCAGAGCCACAAGGTCTCTCCTGAGCCTCCTTTTCTCCAGGCTGAGCTCCCTCAGCTTCTCCTGGGGCTCCAGACCCTTCCCAGCTCCATTCCCTTCCCTGGACACCCTCCAGCCTCTCAATGTCTTTCTTTCTTCCACTTATGGTGACAAAAGAAGGCAGCATTGGAGAAGAATTCATAATACACATGATAAGTGTTCACTTTCACTATTTATCATCAGGACTTGGCAGGTCTGTAATTAAAATTAAGACCTTGCTCTTAAGTAACTGATCTGATTATTTCTGGATCACTTCAGCTATTCACAAAACCCCTGAAACTCTGTAATAGCCTGAACACCTGTTAAAAGGTTTATCCCTCCCAATGCTGATTATTGGATAATTATCCCAATGGAATCAATGGAAAAATTCTGCTTCAGCATGAGGCAAGAGTCAGGAATTTAGAAGTTTGCTCATTACAAACCCCATGCAAAGCAACACAGATCTGAACTATATCAACATCCTTTTGCTTTAATTAATACCATTTCAAACCTCAGGAAGAAACAGCTTCAATTCAACTGGCTCCAAGACTGAAGTCAAATTTGAGTGGAAGTATGACAATGGTTCTTGTTTCCACAGACAAATTAGATCCAGTGTTTCTATAATAAAATTCTGTGGGCTCTGAGAAATCTTATCTATGTTCTTGGGACTATATTTGCTTTTCTTAGGGATAAAATGCACTCCAGAGCAAATAAATGGAGAGTGGAGTATTTGAATATTAAAGATGACAGAAGGATCCCAGCTCTGCCCTGCCAGGAAGAGGCAGGGTTGTACCCACTGCCACTGAAGGTGACAGAACCTCCGTTTTAGCAACTCAAACATTTACAAACCCACTAAACCAAATGGTTAAACACTTCCAAACAAGGCTGCTGTTCAGCACCTTTGAAGTCAGCCCCTGGAATGCCTGTGAGGTGTGGTTAACTTCTGCTGGCTCTGCTTCTCCACTCTGGATTTCTGCAGGATCTCCTCCAGCTCATGCACTGATTCCATTAAAACAATTCAGATCTGCTACAGTCCAAAACATCCAACACCTTCCAACAGGAATCTTTATCCCACAAGAACCAGGCTCACTTCAGTGTTGCCTCACTGACAACTAACGGTTTCGAGGTAATTAGTAGAAAAAAGAGTAAATTAAAAAAGTGAAGTGGAATGCACTCTTAAAACAAAAACTTCATTCAGCCCGTGCAAAAACAAATGGGAAAACAGTTCATGGAAAAAACATCATCATTATTAGCTCAACACACATTTTTTGGCTGCTCTGTTCCTGATGTCTGGGTGCACAGTGCATCTCCCAGGCAAACTCCTTTAGGTTCCTAAATTCAAGTTCATCATGTAACATACAATTAGGCAAAGTGAATCTGGTGCTAATTGATATTGTTACTGCCCAAGACCATTGTTGTCCAAGGATTCCTTTACAAGTAAAGCTCATTTCTGAAAATATTGCAGGTTTGAGACGGAACCATTTTATCAAATTTCAAATGAAACCATGAGCAAGAAAAGAGCCAGAAGGGACAGCCTCACATTTTTAAAGTGGAATATCAAGAGGTGTGTGCAACCCATGTTGTCTGGAGTACCCAAAAATTCTCAAAGGACATGCAAAAGACATGCAGGGCTTGGCAATGTCACCAGCTGGAAGCTACAAGACCTGTCCCTACAGCTCCTGAGGTTGGATTCATGTGGTTTGGAAAGTGAGATCATTCTGAGATAGCAACTCCTGATACCAGTGAGTGAAAGTAAACACTCTAATCCCAGCAAGCAACTGCTCTCAACATGGTCATCTGCTGAATCCATGAAACACCCTCAAAGAGGCTAAAAATTAAGTTTGCCAAGATTTATTCTATCCCTACAAAGCTCAAAAAAAAGTCATAAAGGCAGCTGACATGGATCACTTAATAGCTGCACTGCTGTCTCTGTGAGGGTTTGACGACTCAGTTTCAACCCAGCAAGTGATGGTTTTTTATAACTCATCACTCCATTGGTGAAATAAAAATATCAGAATATTTCTCAATGGAGTTATGTCCATTCATGCTCCTGAGGCAAACAGTGCAGACAGGTGAAGGTGTTTGAAATGGATCCCTCAGAGCAACTCCACAGCTCCCAGTATACAGCATTGAGTTCTTTGGAAGTTTTAGAGGAGCCTATGGAATTAGCATGAGTGAAAAATAGTACCTTATGCTATAAACTTGAAATAGCCATTGGTGCAGTATTTGGAAGCTGACTGAGCAAGAACCCTCCTTCCCATTCACAAGATACCAGCCCGAAACAACCACATAACTATGGGGTCACTGCCCCTTATTTTACTTCAGCTGCAAACAAACTGCGCTCAGGGTGACTATTTCTGACCCTGGCTCTGCAGCTGAACCCACAACCAGATCAGCATCATCATCACAGAATCATGGAATGGTTTGGGTGGAAGGGACCTTAAAGCTCATCTCGTTCCAGCCCCTGCCACGGTTGCTCCAAGCCCTGTCCAGCCTGGCCTTGGACACTTCCAGGGATCCAGGGGCAGCCACAGCTTCTCTGGGCAGCCTATGCCCCCATCCTCAGAGCCAAGAATTCCTTCCTAATATCTGATCTAAACCTACAGCTCATCACCCTGACTGCACTGAAGAGCTCTTGTCAGAGCACAGCAGGTGCTGAGTACCCAAAGCATTCCCTTATTTCCCTGGTTCTACAGCATGATCTCAATGAGGAGATGAAACAACTCCAGGAAACAGAGTGACAGATTCATGAATAACTTCCCCAGCTCTGAAGTTCTGTCCTTAGAGTTACTGACAGTAGAGTTCTTGAGAGGGAAAGTGCATGCAGAGATTCATATTATGGTGTCCAGCATCCATGTAGGTCACAGAACCCAAGCTCAGATCTGTGCTTCCATCTGCCATCCACCCCAGCAGAGAATCACAGAATCACTGAGCTTGGAAAAGCCCTCCAAGGTGATCAAGTCCAACCTGTGTCTCATCACCACCTTGTCCCCAGCCCAGAGCACTGAGTGCCACCTCAGGAATTCCTGGGACACCTCCAGGGCTGGGCACTCCAACCCTCCCTGGGCAGTTCCAATCCCTGACCCCCTTTCGATGGGGAAATTCCTGCTGCTGTCCCCCCTGAGCCTGCCCTGGCCCAGCCTGAGGCCGTTCCCTCTCCTCCTGTCCCTGTTCCCTGGAGCAGAGCCCGACCCCCCCGGCTGTCCCCTCCTGGCAGGAGCTGTGCAGAGCCAGGAGGGATTGCTGGGGTGTCTTGGGCAGCACCAGGAGCTGGACTCAGTGATCTCTGTGGGTCCCTTCCCATTCAGGATATTCCATGATTCCATCCTCACAGAGTCCAAGGCAATGTAGAGAGGGCAGCATTTTCCCTCCTGCTCATAAAATGTTCATTTTATACCGTCAGGTAGAAACCATCAATCTAATAATTACTGACCTACTTAAAGCTAGCCACAGCCACCTTTTCATGCAAAGTTAAAGTTCAGATAAGACAAGAAGCATCTGAAAAAGCACAAAAAATATATGAGCAGCTGTTTTAAGCCTCCTCATAGTCAGCAACTGCAGGCAGTAAAAGGAAACAGCAAAAAGGAGTTTACATCACTGACCACCTTCAGCTGTGTTCACCTACCCCAAAGCAACTTGAGGAATCATGAAATCTTTACAGTAAATTTGTATCAGCTGTTCAGTTCACTGCTAAACACAATTTGATTTTGAAATATTTCACTGTTAAATGTGAAAGAGGAGATGGAAAAAGGACTGCAAGGTCCCATCCTCTGGAAAAAGTTATAGCTAATATCAGGTTGGGGCATATTTTATTAGGGCTGGCTAAGCAGAAGCAGCACATTCCCATTTGTTTCTGCAAGGAGAACAAAGAGCAAGAGCACTGCTCAGATTTCTGTTGCATCTCCCTGACTAAACAAGCTAACCAGAAATCAGAAATTGTAACACTAGGGCAGGTACAGTTACACAGGAGTTACACCCTATTCCCACTCTCCCAAGGGGGAAGCTGAGGATAACTCAGCCAGTTCCCAAACAGCTCCCGGTTTGCAACCCATCTCACATCCACGCCATCCCAGCCTGCCGAAGTTTTTCAGGACCTCAAATGGTGAGCATTTCTCCAGTTCCTTAAGGATGAGCTCAGAGAGGAGCAGAATTCCCCCCATTTAACACCCACTTCCAGCACCAGCTCAGCGTGGCTAAACCTGGAGTAAAGCAACAGGAGCCAGGGGAAAGTGCTGGCACTAGGGAGGGAATTCTCCTCCAATTCCAAGCAGCCCAGGGCACTCACTTTCTCTCCACATCCACGTTGTTTTTTTCTAGGTGATGTTACAGCACAAGGATTGTCACAACATTGCTTGGTAACACCTCAAGGACTCGGTGTTGGAATTTATTTGTGCATATTTAAACAGGGCTGAATGGAGAAAGAGATTGTTTTTTCCACTTGCTTCATCCAACTCCTGGTTTAAGCCAACTGCTTACTCTAAAAGTAACAGAATTACCCAGTTAAGAACAACAACAAAAAAATAATCTTAAGGAAATCTGCATCACTTCAAACAAAATGCACATTCAGAGACTGTGAAGGCAAAGTCACCTTTGTGTTCCCTCTCACTACTCTGTACTTAGCAACCAAGATTTTTCAACACAGAATCTATAAAAATGTGCTTTTCAAAGAGACAAGCCTTCAGTGAGCTCAGAAGAAAAGAAAAATCAAACGATCCTGGCTGCCTTATTCCTGGCAGGAAAAATGGCAGGATGGATTCTCCGTCCATCTTAGATTGACATAAATAGTGCCGGAGTTTTTCAGCTCCATAAATCCTGCAGCTCAGAAAGAAGACTCTCAAAAACCTTCCTGCCTGCCTGATTTTATCTTCTTTTTTGCTTGTCTTATTTTGGGGGAACTTGGATATGATTTACAGTGTTTCCTTTCCAAGCCAGGGTCGCTGCATCATTTGAATAAGGGAAGCTGCAAGTAGTCAAGTATCTGAAAAGAAGCTTTTTTCTGGTTTGAATTATACCCTTCTACACCCTGTGTGAAATATTCTTTCCAGCTATATTTTATCCACATGGAGCTTTCAGCTGAATGAAGAGGCTCTCCCATGCCTTGTTCTTTCCCCCTTACTACAGGAGATTAGGAACAAGATAGGAAGAGAAGAATAAGAAAAATAAGAAGTTGAACAAATCTCAATTTTACAAGCAGAGGTGTTTAAAGAAACATGAAATTGGAAGGGAATTTGTATTCAGGGGAAGACTGTGCACAGATTTCTCAGTCTGGAATTCAACACTCAACTTAGCAAAATCTCTACTGAGCCCTGAGAAACAGCTTTATTCAGGATATTACTCCAATACAGGGGTTTTCACAGCTTTTAGGCACTCCCCACCTTTCCCAAGAGCAGGGTAACACATCATCCACTCATCCTCAAAGGCTGCAGCCTGTTAACTTCTCACAAGCACCCTCTAAGCTGGTGCTTAGATCGAACTTTCAAGCGGGTTAAAATCAGGCAGAAAGCCAACCTGACTCCCTAATTTGTAGCGGGCTGAGAGCAATTAAGCAGTCACATATCTAATGACTTGCAGCACATCTTAAAACGCTCCTGTCTGGCCTAACTGCTGGCAACTGAATGAAAGAACAGCAAGTTAATGACGGTGAACCCCGGCACCAGGATCAATACCCGAGGGATGCAGAGTGACAGAAAACGACAACATTTCTTTCAGCTTAACACCCGCAACTCCAAATGTTTGCCATCACATCCGTCTAAACAAAACCCAGTCTCACCAAGATGCTTTGGACACTGGACAGCTACTCCTCTCCTTTCCAACTTTTTCCAGGGGGAACTTTCAAACAGATGCTTTTATCTAGAGATGCTTTTATTCCCCTTCCTAAATCACCGGTTTTCCATGCAGCTGGCAGGACTATTCCCCCAGCAGATGCTCTGAGAAGCAATCAGGGAAGGCTTATATTGCTGCTGTTGATCTGCTCGTGAACCCCTTGTCATTTAAATGTCACAAGATCGTAAAAACTCCATCCATCCTCTCCCTGTGCCCTCAACTGACCATTCCCATCATCAACCAAATGCCTGCCTCCGTAGCTGCCATTTACCACTGTGCTAAAGCACGGTTTAAAATGCGAGCCGAACACACAGCCCGGGGCCATTCCAGCGCGCAAAAAGCAGGATACCCACCTTATGGCAGCCAGGATAGGTTGCCATGGTGTTGAGGGTAGAGGTGCTGGGATTCTTGCTGGTGCTGGCCATGAGACTCTGGATCTGGGTGAGCTCCTGCCTCAGCACCTGCTTCTGGTGGAAGCTGAACGCCGGGTGGTTGGATGCCATGGTGAAGAGCAACAGGAACTCATCCCCCGTGCGGCCCTCGTTGAGCTGCAGCCCGTAGTTGTTGATGACCGAGTCGATGTGGGTGAGGGTGCGGAACAGGACCCCGGCGGCCTCCCGGTGGGCAGAGCCGAGCAGGGCGAGGGACACCAGGAGTTTGCTGCGCACCACCTCGTCCGTCAGGTTGGTGAGGCTGCCCAGGTCGGCGGGGTTGTTGGCCTTGATCTCGGAGTCGCGCAGGGAGTGATAATCCTTGCGGGCCAGGTCCTCCAGGCAGGCGCCCAGGAAGCGCAGCTCCAGCGGGATGCACAGGTCCAGGAGGCCGCACAGGAACTCCACGCGCTGCGGGGAGGGCAGCTCGGAGAACCAGCNCGCCCCGCCGCCGCGACCGCGGGAAATAATCCCTCCCGGGCGGAGGGGCACGGAGCGGCGCGCACACCCCGCCGGCCGCTGCGCGCAGGCGGAGGGATCCCGCGGTGAGGAGGCTCGGCCGCGAGCGGAGCGGGAGGAACAGGGAGCGACGGGCGCCTTCGCTCCCGGCCTGACCCCGCGGCGGAACACGCCCCCCGCGCCGCTGATTGGCCGAGCCGCCAGCCCGCCCATGGCGATTGGCTGCGGCCGCTTCTCCCCGCCCCCTTCCGCGCTCTCCGGAGCGGGGTCTCGGGGGCTTGTCAATCCTCCCAGTTTAGCCGCGCCCCTGGCGCTGATTGGTCGAGAAGTCCTTAAATAGGAGAGGGGCGGGAAGAACAGTCTTTTGTGTGTGGCCGCCCGGGGGTGCGGAGTGGCCGCGGGTGCGGCAGCCGCTGCCCCGGGGGGCTCTGAGGGGCGCTGACCCTGCTCCGGGCACAGCTGTGCCTCGCCCTGCTCCCGCTGACCCCGCGGAGCTGCCGGGTTTGGGCCTAGGGCTCCTGTCCTCCCCGCAGGCTGGAGAGGAGCCTCGGGGTGCATCCTGACATCCCAAATCGCGTGTGCGCACCTTCCTTCCTTCTGTCCTTCATGGCCGGTGCATTTTGAGTCTGTCCCCCGGCACCGAGTGCTGCCCGTGCTCTTTGCCGCTTACAGTGTGGGCAGTTTCCCCTGCCTTTTCAGTCAAAACGCCTCATTCCAACCACGAGGAGCCTGTGGAGTAGAAGAGGGAATGGCTGCCACGCTCTCTTTCCTCAGGCGTTGTTTTTAGGATGACAAAGAGCCTCGGGGGTGCAGCTGAGCTGCTGCTGGCTGGTGATGCCAAAACCCCGATAAAGCTTTTGGCAGCGGCGCTTGCCTGAGCCGCCACCAACCCAACCCGCAGCCAGTTTGGCACCTGACTCCAGATTGTCTTTAAATACAGTGTGGAAACAAAAGAGGCACCAAAGACCTCTCAAAATGATCATTTTTTCGCCCCCCACATTCCCACTCTCCATTCTAAACCGTGATTCTGGCTGACAGCGACGTAGCAATGCACATTTTCTAGCAGGGTTGTGGGCTGCAGGCATCGGGCGGCCAAGGGGCGGACACAAATTTCTGTTTTTCGTGGTGTTTTTCCATGGAACTCGGCTGTTTGGCTGTGGTAGCCCAGTAGCCAGACTGCGCATCAGCTGGATAAATGACACGGGTGAAGATCTTTAACTGGGACAAGCCAGGAATAACATTTTTAAATGCAGCCCCAGGCAGGCAGCGAATGAATCCAGGCTTGGTTTTTATGTGATGGTAATCTTGGAAGATGGACCGTGTGTTTTATTTTCACAAGCGCAACGTTGCTGAGCCGCAGATAAACAAAAGACCCAACATTGATGCTTTTAAAGGCGAAATTGCATTTTTGTCTCCAGTTGATCTTTATGGGATGTGCAGATGCCCAAATGTGGGCTCTCACATGAGTTGTGTGACCACTTGCGCTGGTATCACAGAAGAGAAAAAGTCTGGCTCCTCTGGGTGATGGTTTATTGGAAATCTCATTATACACCTTGCTAAGACGAACTGCTGCACCACAAACATTCCAAACGCTGGTAGTTTATCCTGTTTTATTTCCCTGTGGAATATCGCGGGCCATCGACCGCGTTTATTGGAGTCCCAGTGAAATGCAGGAGCCAGCGGGCGGAGAACACCGACTGGGGCTGCATAATGTCATATATTGTAAAGAGACACAGCCCTGCTTCTGTTGCAGACTCCTGCTGTGAGAGGGTCCTTGACAGCCCCACAGCCTCTCTGTGTCCTTTCCTTGCAGAGATCTGTCATGGAGTGCAAACCATATGTGCTTCCTTTTCCTGCCGTGCCCGGCATTGTCTGTGGGAGGAAGGGATGTGTGGAAAACAGAGGAAGTGCTCTGTCCCTTAGGAAAGGTCTGCACTGAGTTCTAGCCCGGGCCAGGCCGTTGGCATGGGCATGATCAGTTCTTTGGTGGCCTTTCTGCTAGTATTGATGTTTTTATCCATCCTGAAAGCACATCCTTTATCCACTAATCCATCCTGAAAGCACCACACTGTGCTCAAAGTCAGGTTTCTGTAGCAAGGTGAAAGAGGTTGAAACTTTCTGCTTGGGAACCAGGTATAAGACTGAGTCTAAATAAATGTTTGAATGAGAATTTTGTTGCAAAAGAGTGATTCTGTGGTTTACAGACAGAAATTTTTTGTCCTTGATGCCAGACAGCAAAACAAACCCTAACCTGAAGTGTAAAAGTGGGAGCCTTTTCTCTGATTGGAGGTGGCTTTGGGTGAAGCCTGAGGAAACCAAAAGGGGCGTGACATAATTCATAAGTCACCAAGAATCCCTGGCTATCCGGGGCAGAGCCAGGAACTGCTTTCAGGGAGATAAATCAACTGAGTAAGAGCTCCTGTTACCACTTGTCCAGGCAGTGGGTTGGGAGTGAAGGTCATTCTGGGGTGCCTGTGCTGCCCTGCTCCTCCTGCAAGCACAGGACACTGAACTGGCTCCTCATTTCATCCCCAGATCACCCCATTTCCTGCCTGTTCTCCCTGAAAATTCTCTTTGTGCATGCTTGACACGACTGGGGAAGATTCCTCTCTGGAGTAATCAGTAAGCAATAATTAATTTTCCTCTTTTTGTATTTTCAGAGCATGCAGAGGCTGTTGTTGGATGTTGCAGTCAGCTGAGGACTGAGAGAGGGTCCAGCCCTTCAATACCTCAGTTTTATCTGCTGTTGTAAGAGTCTGAATCCTCCTGTTTGGATTTCCTCAATCCTGTTAAACTTGGAGCTTGGCTTAAGTACTTCTTTCCCTTCAAGCAGCACCTCAGAGCCATTGTAGCCAAATCCTTTGTCACAGGATTGATTTATCATATCCTAATTATCACAGATAATTCCTTCCTGTGAGTTTGACTCAGTGCAACACAGAATGGCCAAAAGCCTATGAAAATTAACTGAAATAACTCAGTGTGAGTCTAGTGACTGAGTCCAGTCTGAAAGGAGATAATTCACTTCTGTGTCCATCCACAGAGACAATGGGAATGAGAATCTCTACCATGGAAAAGGAGGAGATTTATCTGGGAGGCTGCTGGATAAAAGACCAGTTGAGTTACCCAGATCCATCAAGTGCCCAGTGCTCCCAGCCCACAGAACTCCTCCACAGGGACCTTCTCAGAGCTTTTCCCCATCACGTTCAGGAGACTTCAGGAGGCTGTTCAACACTTGCAAAATCTTCTGCCCATTTAATGACAGGTTTGACATTTTCAGCCTCTTAAATGTGGCTTAAATCTTAGCACTTCTGCCAGAAATCCAGCCTGGAAATCCCAAACCTTCTACCAAAATGACTCTCAAAGCCAGAGATGAACCCACTGCTGTGTGGGGTAAGAGTCAGCTGTGCTGGGCAGCCTCCCTCGGGTGGGTCCCGTGCCAAAACAGCTTTCCTTCTTTTTGGATTGAATTGTTTTCCCCTGGATGATCCGATCTGAAAGCCCACTCTGTACATGGATGAACATAAAACCTGACAGAGCAGCTGGGTGTTCAAAGTGGCATCTCAGTGCCTTCCACCCCGGAGCTGCCGGCTCCTTTGGAGACACTCCTCGCTCTACCGCACCTCTCCCAAATTCCCCGATGCTGATCATCCCCTGCCTCTGCCCTCATCCCATCCTGCCTGCCTTGTTCCAAACCTCCCTCCTCATTGCCGTTCTGCCCTGGCTGCCGCCCAGCTCTCCCAGCCCAGCCCGAAAGGCTCCGATCCTGCGGCTCCACCCTGTCCTTTCCTGCCGGGATGCGGTGAGTGGCAGGAGCAGGAGCCTTGCGTGTCTGCGCTCCGAGCCACGGAAGGGGAAGATAAATATTGCCCTTGCATGTTCTCTCAACTACTTCTGAGCACACGGGTTATTTCCTGTCGGCTTTCACGCAGATGCTGGAATTGGAGCTCTCGGGCTTGAAAAAACAAACAAGCCCCAGCTTTGAAGCGCAGAGAAAAATATCACGTGGGCTTTGGGAAGAGGGGGGAAAAAAAAGCCCACCAAGCCAAAAAGCGGCCAGCTGTCGGGTCTGCAGCATCCCTTGGAGTTTGATTTTCAAGGATGAAGCCGGGTTTGGTTTGGGCGGGGTGGGGAAGGTGTCCTTGCAGTGACAGCAGCAGGAGCGGGATGGATGGATGGATGGAAGGCTGCCGAGGATGAGCCTGTGCCTGCGAGTGTCACTGCCCTCTGCCGATGGGCTCCGGCACACAAGTGCCTGTAAATACGGATTTTCCAGGTTTTTTTCCAGCTGGAGGCATAAGAGAGAGGCTCGCCTCTCCCTCAGCGAAGATCCCCCCTCAATCACGCTCTGCTTTATCTGTCACCTTCCAAAATTCAAAGCGTGAGCAGCCCTGAGCATCCCCTGCCCCGTGTGTCCCCTGTGTCCCTTCCAGCAGTGCTGGCACGTCTCTCCTTGGTCCCAGAAGCCAGGATGCCCTTCTGGCTTTGTGTGCTTCCCTGTGGGACTTCCTTCAGAGAGAAAATCCCTGTGGGACTTTCTTCAGAGCGAAAATCCACAGAGCCTGGCTGCCAAAACCACTGCCCAGCTCCCTTCCCTTGCTCCTCACATCTGTCTGGGGAACTGCTGCAAAGCACTCCTGGGTATCCCTGTGTTTCCCTGCCTGTGCTGTCCCTGCCCCTCCTGCCTGGAAGGACAGGGATGCCTCAGCCCTGCCCCATCACAGACCAGCGATTTCCTTTGCATTCCTGTTTGGAATATTCCCTTACTTAAGTCTTACCCCACTAAAGTCACATTTTGGGTGATTTTACCAAATTAGGGGTGTGCACAGCCCAGCATGGAGTTGTCCTGTGTGATCCACAGGCTGATTCCAGCCCTCATCCATTACACAATGTTAATTTAGTCCTTGCTGAAGCCAAAACACTTCAGAGCTGGAAAGGAAAATCTGGAAGTATTTACTTGATTATTCCAGTGACATTCCTTGGGGTGTTTTCACATCCTATCCCTTCTCTCACTGCCTTGGGTCAGTAGTCCAATAACCAGCTAGATCCTTTTAAAGTGCTGGAGGAGAAAGGATGAGGAAGAAAAGGAAAGTGCCCAAGTATGTGCTGGATGTGGGTGTGAAGTTCAGTGTTTCTTTGCAACATTTGAAATTCTTGCTGCAGTTGGTTATAGAAAATCAGCTTGGGTAAAAATTAAACAATGGTTTGGGTTGGGAAAGATCTTAAAATTCATCCTATTCCACCCCCTGCCATGGGCAGGGACACCTTCCACTAGCCCAGGGTGCTCCAGCCTGGCCGTGGGCACTGCCAGGGATCCAGGAGCAGCCACAGCTGCTCTGGGCACCTGTGCCAGGGCCTGCCCCCCCTCCCAGGGAACAATTCCTCCCCAAAATCCCATCTATATCCACCCTCTGGCAGTGGGAAGCCATTCCCCATTCCACATCCCTGCCCAAAGTCCCTCCTGGAGCCCCTTCAGGCCCTGGAAGGGGCTCTGAGCTCTCCCTGGATCCTTCTCCTCTCCAGACTGAGCAGCCCCAGCTCTCCCAGCCCACCTTTGGAGAGCTGAATCACCTGTCCCACCTGCAGGGCCCACACTTGAACCCTTCTGTGCAAATTCCCAATATTTACATGTTGGGATGCACGCTGGAATCACACACTGGGGATGATTTCCTGAAGAAAGCCACAAATAGCTCCTGAATGACAACCAAAATGAGAAAATTGGGATTGGTTCACAGGCAAGTCATGAATAGAAAAAGAGATGAAATTAGCTGAATGAACTGTTCATTATGCATTATTCAGCCAGCTGTACTAATTAGTGCCTTAAGGACTGTTCCTGTTCCCACTGCAGCCAACTCTAAAACTCCTTTTGATTTCAGTGGGAGCAGGACAGAGCCCTCAGAGAATGGGCCTGGTGCCTGCTCCCTCTGCAATGCCTCGTGTTTTCTTTTCCTTTTACTATTTCTCACTGATTCCAATCTTTTGTGTCTCCTGTTAAAAAAGCTTCTGAGATGTCCTGCGTGGCGATCAGTTAATCACAGGGACAGAAATGTTCCCTCAGTCCCATGGTATGTCCTGTGCCTGATGTGTTCTCTGAAGGGAAAGGTTTTTCATGTCTCCTCTTGCTTTGCTTTTATCCAGAGGAGGAGAGAAGCTTGAAAACCTTTTAGAAAACACAATCCATCCAGAAATGTCACCAGGGCAGGACGTGCTGAATTAAATGTTTGCACTCTGAGCCCAGAAGTTGCAGTTGGGCATTTAATTGGTTTTTTTTTTTTCTGTATATGGATAATGTTTGTGCTGGTTCTTTCCCACCAAAAATTCCTACAGTTCTGAGTGTGGCAATGTTAGAAAAGCTGTCTCATTGTGCCTGTGTCAAATCAACAGCAGAACTCCACCAGACCACTTGCTGGGGGCCAGAATAACGTGGTTTATATCTCACTTTTCTCCCCATGGACAAACCAACACCTTCAGGAGAAACAAGCCCTGATTTTGGTGTGGCTCGTGGGAGACTCCAACATTGTTCTGCTCCCTGCTGTATCCTGGCTTGCAAAACCAATTCCTTTGGAGAGGCACCACAGCAGATCACCATCCACAGAGTTTTTCCAGCTGGTGCTGAGGCCAGAGAGGACCCTGGTGGATGCTCAGATCCCAGCTTGGACTTGAAGGGATCACATTTCAATGAACTGTTCCCCTCCTGCTGCAGAGTCCTCTGTCCCCCCAGCCCAAGGCAGAGGTGTCTCCACTCAGGACTGTGTGGGGAGTGTCTGGCCAGAGAACAGCTTCCCTCTTCCATGTTTTGCTGGATTTTGCCTGTCCATCTTGTACCAGCCACCTTTTTCCTCCCAGTTTTTTGTGAAGGAGCAGCAGCAATGCAGCCCCACGGTGCTGCTGCTGGGTTCCTGCCCCAGCCTGCCCCGAGCTGGAACTGCTGTGGGATTCCTTCCCAGCAATCCACTAAAATTCCCTCCTTGAGAGAGAGAGAGCAGAGGATGTACCAGCAGCTCAGCCTGGAGGAATCTCCACAACCCCACTCTTTGGGCTCCTCTCCACAGACTGCCTAAAATGGGTATAAAGGAGCCTTGGCGTGGAATTTATTTTCTTCCTAAGACCATCCTTAAAATAACAAACACCAGCAAACTGGTGACATGCAGTGCATCTGTTTGAATAACACGGACCTTCTGTTTGTAACAGAGGAAACTCCAAATAACTCTTTGATTTGTGTTTCCTTTCTTCTCCTTCCTCATCTCCTCCTCCTCACTACTGTGTACAAATCTGTTCTGCCAGCTCCCAGCCACCAGTCCCCCCCTCCCCTGATGAGCTGGTTTTTATGCCATGTGATGGTTATTTAATTTCCTCTTTTGCTTCCAACACGGCCAATATTTATCTTCCCTCATGGGATTGTGCCTTTGTTTACACACTGATGTCAAGGGGGAAGGCCAGCACT
Source organism: Ploceus nigricollis (assembly GCA_013399945.1). Lineage (NCBI taxonomy): Eukaryota > Metazoa > Chordata > Aves > Passeriformes > Ploceidae > Ploceus > Ploceus nigricollis. Next base: position 31,392 of record VXBC01010425.1, on the reverse strand, counting down.
TCTCTGGGGCCAGCAGACCGAATTCCTGCCCTCTGACTGCATCCCAAGGAATAGCAGCTTCCCTCCCGGATCAGAGGAGCAATTAGGATTAAAAGATGTGTTTAAAGTAAGCACATGGAGACATCCTTTTCCCAAAGAGGGATGGAGTGGCTGCTGTGGCAGGCAGGGGTCGGGCTGTGCTGAAACCCGGCTCAGTGTTGCCTCCTGATTGCTTCCCCACAACGAGCAGGGCTGGGAAAACAACACCTAATTGCCTTTTTTTCTTTCTTTTTTTAAGACACAGCAGCGTTTCAACACAGGTAAAAGGGAGATTGTAAAGCACCACTCCCAAAAATCCGACTGAAATCAATCTGACTCTCAGAAAAGGCAGGATCTTACCAGGAGCAGCTTTCCTTTGTTCAAATCTGCTCTCTAAACCGAGTTAGGAACCATCTTTTCCTCATTAAATTTGTTTCCTTTCAGCGCTGAGCCTTTCCCTTCATTACCACATGCAAGTCTTTTTTTTTTTTTTTTTTTTTGAAGCCCTCATAGCTAATATCACAACTATAGATCTTGGGGTTATTTATAGCCCTAAACTCCGCAGAGAGCTGTGTGTCTTGTTGCTGTGGAAACTGGGATTCTAAAAGTAAAAGGGTTTTGAAGGGATTTGAGAAGGGACCTGCTGAATTTCAGGACTGGCTTTCACTTCCAGAGGTCTGTGTCCAACCATGCCTTAAACTTACAGGTAAAATCTACCTGAGGGGCTCAGGTAACCCTCAAGGGATATTGGGGAATACTGGTCCTCTGTTTTTTATGGTCTGGCACATCACAGCCTGGTTTTTGCTCTCTGTTGTGAGACAAAAGATGCACAGGTAGCCATGGGAGTGTCAACTTCTCGGTGTCACCAATGCCACATGTGCCAGGATCTGGGCTGTTTGCTTTCTTCTTCAGCTGTTGTTGGTTTTTGGCAGCCTTTTCCCAAGGGAAATGCCACCTGATGTGCTGGAACCTCCTGCATACTGCAGCCAGTCATTGAATCATGGAATGGTTTAGGTTGGGAAGGACCTTGAAATTCATCCCATTCCACCCCCTGCCATAGGCAGGGACACCTTCCACTAGCCCAGGGTGCTCCAGCCTGGCCTTGGACACTTCCAGGGATCGAGGGGCAGCCACAGCTTCTCTGGGCACCCTGTGCCAGGGCCTCAGCACCCTTACAGGGAGGAATTTATTCCCAATATCCCATCTAACCCTGCTCTCTCTCGTTTAGAAGCCATTCCCTGTGTCCTGAGCTCAGAGGGAGGACCCCGAGCTCCTCTCCACAGCTTTGAGACTGGCATGGAGCAGTGTTTGCTGGAAATTGGATTTTCCTGCATTAAACAGTTATTTAAATGATTTTATTTTTCTCTGGGTGTAGAGTGTAAAGGACAAGGGTGAGATTGAAGGGCTGGGTCCTGCTTCCTACCCTGCTCCTCCTCTGGCAGCTCAGCAAGGGGCAGGCTTTCACTTGGCAGAAATTCTGTGTTTTACCTGGGCAGGGATCTCACTGAGCCACCTATGGAAAATCCAATTCTTTCCCCTGATCCACCCAGGGATCCCCAGGCTGGATCCCAGCTCCTGCTAGAAGCCAAAAGCTGCAGTGTCCTGCCCCCTTTGCCTGGCTGTGAGATGTTTGAGGCTGTGCTTGGCACCACCCCAGCTTTTTCTGTGCCTCTAAATGTCAGGTGTCCCCCCCCAGCTAGGGACAAATCCTTGGAGAGCTTCCCTGGCTATGGGTGTCCCTTTCTAGCTTTAAAAACACCTTCTAATTGAACCAGGAATTCTGTTTACAAACAGCTCCAGAGCCAAGTCCGACCTGAGATTTGAGCCACTTCCAAGACGCCAAACTTGGAAAAATATCCTAGAAAATTCCATGCAGCCAAGAGAGAGCAGGGGAAAAGGGAAGGACAGGCAATGCAACACGGTTAACCCCCGAGAATGTGCCTTAAATTCACAAACAAGGCCCAAATGTCAGGGCTGATGAGCTCTTCCCTTGCATTTCCATAAGTAAAGCAGCAATCCCTGGGCGTGCTGGATTCCCAGCGTCGGGGGCGAGCACCAGGCAGCCTCTCCTTCCCTAAGAGCAGCCCTGACATTTGTTCTGCACATTCTCCAGGTCCTTCCTGGCACGCCGTGTATCGTGCCTGGCTCGGAGTTATTCCTGTGATATTGGATTAAAAATAGCAAGGCAGGAGCCAGGAGTCGCAGCCCGAGACGGTGATTCAGTGACGGAGCTTTTCCATTAGAGGGTGCCAGGAACCTACTGTTGCTACAGAGCCCGGGAATCGTGGAAAACACAACTTTGTGCCGTGTATTTCATGGCTGGGCAAATCCACACTCATTTTTGGACCCAGTTCTTGCCCTGCCCACTCTAAAGTAGAACCGTGGAATGACAGAATGCTCTGAGTTGGGAGGGACACAAAAGGATCATCGAGTCCAACCCTTGGATTTGCACAGGGCATTTCCAAGAATCCCACCACGTGCCTGGAAGCATTGTCCAAACTGCACTGGGCGTATTTTGCAGGCAGAGATGTGTTTTCAAGAAGTCGATGTGGAGAGCAGATCTCAACATTCACAGGGAGTTCTGGGCACCGTTTGGATGTGAATAGGAAACCCTCATTTTAAAAAAAAACAAGATTTATCCACAAAAAAGTGGTGGTTCTGGTGGAAGACAATAGTTTGTGTGGCTGTCACTGGTTGTGCTCGAGCTGTAGTGGCGAGGACAGACAGTAAAGGATGGGACCCGTTCTTCTACTCCAAGAAGTAGAAGAATGTCTACCAAAACATTCTTCCTGTCTGCCAAAAATCACCCAAAATCAGGAAACAGCCCAGTTATCAAATGGATTTTCATCTCCATCCCTGAGAAGCCCCTTTGGAGGAGCAGAATTTCCTCAGGTCTGGGCTGCTTGCAGCAGGCACAGCAGATTTAAAAGTGTCTTGCTTGGTTTTGGAGCTTTGGAAAAACAAAGTTCTGTAATTTTGTGGCAGGGTTGGTGAAACTATTGGGATCAGTCATAGAATCACTGAAACCATAAATCATAAGTCAGTCATAGAATCACTGAAATCACAAATCATAGAAATGGTTTGGGTTGGAAGGGACTTCAAAGCTCACCTCATTCACCTCCTGCCACGGCAGGGACACCTTCCACTGTCCCAGGGTGCCCCAAGCCCTGTCCAGCCTGGCCTTGGGCACTGCCAGGGATCCAGGGGCAGCCACAGCTGCTCTGGACAACTATCCCAGGGTCTCAGCACCCTCAAGGGAGGAATTCCTTCCCAATATCCCATCCAGCCCTGCCCTCTGGCAGTGGGAAGCCATTCCCTGTGTCCTGTCCCTCCCAGCAGTGTGGAGAGCAGCTCCTCTGTGGTGCAGCTGCAGGGGGACACTGCTGCTGGCACAGGGGAAAAATGAGATGGATCATGAGATATCTGTGTCCCTGCCCTGCCCCTGGGCACATCCATCCCCGTGCATCCCTTTCCCCACCTGCCTGTCCAGCGTGGGATCTTTTGGAGCTCGTGGATTTCTGGTTAATGAGGGGAGAGGAACCTTCCTGGGATGAGTGTCTGGAAAGCTACAGGTGCTAGCAGTGAGGGAGGGGAAGGGAACGTGGCTAGATCCCAAAGCCCAGCACTGCCTGACTCTGCAGCACATCCTGACAGCTTTTCCTGTGGATTTCAGCCAACGTGGCTCAGGTTTGGAGCCGTCTGCTCCTGTCCCAGGTCACAGTGGGTGATCCAGAGCAGATGGGACGAAGGGCTGACCCTGAGCCACACCAGCAGGACTGATCTCACTCTCCTGACTGGGAATTCAGGACAAAGCAGGAGCAGCAGTGTCCTGACCAGGTGGGTGAGGGCTGTGTCCAGCACACAGCCACCTCTTCCCCTGCTTTTTGGAGGAATCTGGTGCTTCTGGACCCAAAAGTCAGGATCATGCAATTATTTCTGGCTGACAGACAGAAAACCAGGGATGGTAAAGGAGCAAGAGACTCATCTGGGACAGCAGTTTTCCAATAAAACCACACTTGGCTGAGTGCTGGTGTTGGCTGTGGCCACCCTTCTCATCCTGGTGGCTTCCCTGGTGTCACGAGGATGGATTTAGTGGATCACATGTGGAGCTTGGACAGACCACGAGCTGCCCATCCCCGGCTGTTTCCTTGCTGCTGTGGCCAAGGGACAAGAAGAAACCCTGTCTGTCCCCAAGTCTGTGGTCCCTGATCCCTGTGAGCACCCTGATTTCCCAGGATGGGAATTGCAGGATCCAGGGCTGTGGCCACATCCTCGTGGGAAGAGCCACCAATGGATGGTCTCATCTTACACTGCTGCAGAGTCTTTCTTCCCAAAATGATCTGAAGCATTCTGGGGAGTAAATATAAACCAGAGGTGTCTGGGGAGGAGGGTGGGGGGGGATTCAGGGCTCGGAGTGGCACAGCTGAGCAGTTTGGGGTGGGAAGGGAAGCCAGGACGTGTGAGGACATGGGAGGGAGCACAGGCCAGCAGAGTGCACAGAGCAGCAACTGGCAAAGCTGGGGCTGGGCCAAGAAAATAAACATAGGAAGCACTTGAGACTGCTGAGAACCACGGGCAGCCTGCTCTTGTTTAAGGAAGTTTTTTTGGGACACTGGAGCAGGCTCCTGTTGCAGACAGAGCGAGACTTCAGCCCTGTTCAAACTTTTATTGACTTCAGCTGGGCCAGGGTTTCGTTTCAGATGGTTCTGGTTTTCCCCAGGATGTGATTTCCCAATTTTGGGATGTATCACTCTGCCCCACAGGAATTTTGGAGACTTGCACAGAGATTTAGGGGTGGATGGTGTCAGGGCTGGGTGCTGCCAGCACGTCAGGAGGAGCAGAGGCTGCTCTGCAGCACTCCAGAGCTGTGTGTGAGCACTCAGGGTCGATAAATCCAGAGCTGAAGGCCAAATCTGAGTGCTCAGCAGCTCTGCTGCTAATCATTTGGGTGCCTGCATGCAGATTGAAAGCCAGTTCCTTCCAAATTTGCTCTTCCAACAAATAACCTGGAGGCTTTTCACTCCAAAGCTTGACTTGGGCCCCTTTAGAATTTCATCCCCCTGTGTGCTCCTGTCTCCTGATGAAGATGGGGCATTCAAGGCAAGTGACAAATTGGAGGAGTGACAAATTTTCATCTGGCACCAGCTTTCACCCTGAGATCTCCAGAATTAACCAGCCAAAATTCACAGGGTCTTGAAAATCCTGTCAAACCATGAAGGAAGTTTGAAGGGAAGGCTCTGGGAGCAATACTGGGGAATATGAGCAGAGGGTAAAAAAGGAGCTTGGGGTGGTTGTGAGGTTCTCTAGGAGGTGGAAGCCCAGGGAAGATTGTATTCCTGGCTGGAAATGAAGCTGGGTATGAAGTGAATGAGGACAGGGAATGCAGCCTCCAGCTCTGCTCCTTCTGGGGAGCTCCATTCATCCCACCACGTCTGGGATGAGTTTCAGTCCAAATCCCAAAGTTCCCTCACTTCAGAGCGATTTCCACTGGGATTTATCAGCACCTGGGCTCCTCTGTTTCAGCAGAACCAAGGTGTGCATCTCCTCCCAGGGAAAATCCAAACATCCTCCTCTTCCCACCCCTGCTGCTCTGCTTTGTGCCCGTGCTGGTGCCTGACAGTGACAGCCGAGTTAATCTGGTTTAGAATTCTCGTGGCTTGATTTCTGAAGGTCTCACTGTTGTAGGGTGACGTTCCTTTATCCCTCACCCTTTCTTTTCCTCCTGGATTATCCCGTGTTAATAGTGCCATGTAATACAGTCTGTTATTAACTGCTCCTGAATCCTGCTTGCTGATTCCTTAAGCAGATCTCAAAACCCTGTGAATCTGCCTTGGAGTTTTCTGAGGGTTTGTTTTGTGCTTTTTGTGCTTTTTTTTTTTTTTTTTCCTCCTTTAAACCCAATGCATGAAATGTGTAGGATAACTTTCTGCTCTGGCTTTTGGGAAGCAAAGGAATTTCTCATGTTTGGATAGCCTAGAAATGATATTCCAGATTAAAGTGTGCATCTGTTTAAATCCCTACAAAACAGGCTGCAAGAAGGAAACCTTTTTTGAAAACCTACATCAAATATGGAATGAATCCTTCCATAGGTATTTATCTGCCCAGAAAAAAGATCCTTGACCACTCCTGTGTGACAGAATTTCATAAGAAAAGAATATGAGTAACGTCAACTTTTTTTACATCGCTGTGTCTTCTTGGTTCACTGAGAGGCATTTCTTCTTTGTTATGAATTATAAATCCCTATTGCTACATCCAAACAATTCTGGGAACTTCTGCCACTGGCTTTCAGAGCCCAGGGAAATCACAGTGTCCTTCACATTTACAGTGCTCAAAGCATTTCCAAACATTCATTATTCACACAGGAATTCATCCATCAGCAGCTCCATTAAACTGAGAGAGGGAGCCCTGCTTTCTCATCAGGTGCCAAAATACTTGGTTGAGGTTTGTTTCTTCCTCTGAGAGCAGATTCTAATCCCAAGGGCCAGAGCAGCACCTTTTGCAAAGGGTTAGACCAGAGGAGTGAGTGTGTCCTTGCCCCTGCCTCAGTTTCTCCATCAGTGATGTCACGTTTGAGGATTCAGCCCACTGGGAGCTTGAGGAAATAATAATAATTTTTAAAAATCCATTTTGGCCAATACTTGTAAATCCCAGCTCCCACAGTCCAGGAGTTCTTATGGATCACAGAATCCTGGAATGGTTTGGATTGGAAGGGACCTTAAAGATCCCATTTTACCCCTGCCATGGGCAGGGANGATTGTTTTCTCTTCTTCTCTCTGTGCTTCTCCAGCAAAATCCTGAGAGACAGAATTATGTCTCTCTGTCCAGAGAATGTGAATGCCACATTCCACTATCCCAGGTTGCTCCAAGCCCTGTCCAGCCTGGCCTTGGACACTTCCAGGGACGAGGCAGCCACAACCTCATCTTCTCTGGATTATAAAAACTCTCAGAATTTCAAAAAACCCGACTTCCTGTATCTGTTAAGCCAGAACAAACCCAAGCTCTTGGCAGGAAATACCCCAAATGCCCTCAAAGCAAAAAAAAATATCCTCCAGGTTGTTTATTGTTTAACCTCATGCAGCTTGAACCCTGTCTCAAGGCTGAGGAGGGGCAGAGAGAGCAGAAATGGCTTTTTCTCCAGATCTGGCAAAGCTCTGGGATGTGTCCCTTCCTGGGAGAGCAGGATGAGCCCCACTCCAGCTCCTCCAGCCCTTCCCAACACTGGGCAGGAGCAGCCTTTGCCCGTGGCAGGGCTGGAGCTGGAAGCCAGCATGCCAAGCCCTGCTCCAAAGCAGGTTTCTTCTCCTCACATGATGTCAGCATTTCCTGACAATCCCAGCAGGAACACGCGGGTGACAGATGTCCCTTAATTATCGGCAGCGCTCCCGCTCCTCAGGCTCAGACTGAGAGTTCTGAGCCTTCAGATGAAGGCCCTCTTTGGTTTGGGTAAGCCTGGCTACCTCAGGTTTATTCACAGGCATCTTTCAGCTGTGGAAAATTGGTCACCTTGGGGTTTGTGCCCTGCCAGAGCTCCAGGCAGGTGAGGAGGGTGGAAAATCCAGGGGGATGGGGGTGGCTGGGGAAGCCACGTCCCTGAAAATAAGGAGATTTTCCAGCTGGGATGAGAAGGGCAAAGAAGGGCCACTCCCTGTGTCCTCCTTGAGATGGATCTGGGGTTTATTATGGACAAACAGCTCAACACTCATTTTTGCTGGGTGATCCAGTAAAGTAAAAGGGCAAATGAAGCCTGTTGGGGGGAAATCCCATTGTTTTCCCTTGGTTTTAGTTTTCACTTTCCAAGATCACAACAAATGTACCTCTGTCCCTCAGCAAACATGAGAGAGGGATGCAGAGAAGGAGGGTGGGATCCCACCACCTGCAGAGCCATGTCCTGCTCCTCTTCTCCATGGCTGATGCCTCCTTCACAGGCCCTTACATGGGATAGCAGCTTGATCTTATTGAACACAGCTGCTGGGTGTGTTCCACAGCACACAGGAACTCAAATCCATCATCCATTCATCATCCATCCATCCATCCATCCATCCATCCATCCATCCCTCCCTCCATCCATCATCATGGAATGGCTTTTAGCTGATGGAGAGCAGATTTAGATCAGATTTTAGGGAAGGATTCTGTGAGGGGGGTGAGACCAGAGCAGCTGTGGCTGCCCCTGGATCCCTCGAAATGTCCAAGGCCAGGTTGGACACTGGGGCTTGGAGCACCCTGGGATGGTGGAAGGTGTCCCTGCCCCTGGCAGGGTTGGCATGGGATGAGTGTTAAGGTCCCTTCCAACCCAAACCACTCCAGGGTTGTATTCCATGCATCAGCCTCCCCTCATGTGTCCCTTCCAGCTGATTCCAGCCCTGCTCCTTCTCTCCTGAAAGCACATGGCACATCCATGCTCTGAGGAGATCTCAGCCTGCCTGGCATTGATTCCCACACTCCCCAGCTCCTTCCTTCAGGCTGCCTGATGGATGCTGAGGAAAATCCAACCCTGGGGGAAAAGATCCACCTGCCCACAAGGAAAAACCATCCCAAGCCATTTCCTGCTGCAAACCTTTCCCTCCCATGTGCTTGGCTGATCAGGATCAGCTTCTTTGCTGCTGCTTTTGTGCCTCTTGATTTCCACACGGAAACTGGCTCTATTTTTACCCGGCTGAAGCTGATTAGCTTGGCAGTAATTGGCAGGATAAACAGACACGTCCTGTGTGCAGCAGGTTAATGCAATCCGGGCAGTGACCAGGGAATGCACTCAGCCCATGCCCAGCACGGGGAACACAATGGAGGAAATTTATTGCCCACATGCCTGGAACATGCCCATTATCCAGCCCCATCCTTCCTCTCCCTGCAAACCCATTTCCCCTGGCAGGGTTGCTGCACTGTGCCAAACGTTTCATCCTTTTCTCCTCAGCTCTTCACAACCTCACAGAAAAACCCAAGGACACGCAGGAGTTTTCCTTTCTGGTTAACCCAGGTCTTGGCTTTTCCTGACCTGTGAGATTATTAGCATTGAAGCAGCCACATATTAAAAAAGAAAGATGCTACTTACAACTCCAAGGCTGACCTCGTCCAAGTAATGTAATTTCCCACCATTTCAACCACTTCCATAAATTCCAGTCTTCCGGAAGATTAGCAGCAGTTCTGCTTGCTGCAACATCATTCTGGGCTTTAATTGGTTTTGGGGGTAATTTAGCCAGAGACCAAGTGAAGAAAAGAAAACTTAGAGGCAACATCAGGTGATGCTACACGCCTGGAATTCAATTCACTGGGGGAGAAAGCAAAAGTAGAGCAGAAAGCAAAAATGAAAATCATTCTGCTTTCCAAAGCTGCACATTTCAATCTAATGGTGGCAGACCTTGGGAATATTTTGGCTCTTGTGCTTGGTGGTGGCTGCACCTCCTGTTTAATCCCAGGAGAGGAGTGGAAGGTGAGCAATCCTCAGAAAGGTTACAAGCCAGGGAGGGAGGTGCCCTGTTTATTCACCATCTCAACATGCATCAGGTTTGATCCCATCTCAGAGGGCTGCTCATCCCTGCAGCTGCTGCAGGATTCCACAGCCACCACTGACTCCTCCCGTGCTGCCAGAGAAGTGTTTTTTGGGGAGTCCCACTGTGCAGGGCTCTGAGCTGCAGGTAGGGAGTAAACCCCTCCTTTTTCTTCCTGCCTGCTCTGAGCCCCAGCCTTTGCCTCCATGCAGGTGGCACAGGCAGGATATTGGAATCATGGAATTGTTTGGGTTAGAAGGGATAATAAAACAATCCAGTCCCACCCCCTGCCATGGCAGAGACACCTCCCATTGTCTCAGGCTGTTCCAACCTGGTTTTGGACACTCCCAGGGATCCAGGGCAGCCACAGCTTCTCTGGGCACCCTGTGCCAGGACCTCACCTGCCTCACAGGGAGAATTTCCTCCTAATATCAGATCTAAATCTCTCCTCTTTGAGTTTAAAACCACTCCCCCTTGTCCTGTCACTCCATCCCAGATCTGCCCTGCTCGGTGCCTCCCTCCCTGTTTACAGCTGAACCTTTTGCAGTTTAATTTAATTAACACAGGCCCTGTTGATTTGGTATTTTTCCTAATCCATCCACGGCAGGGACCAAGCCCAGGGCTGTGTGGAAGGCTGAGGAATTCCATGGTGTGATTATCTCTACCTCACATCCCCATCACCCTGCAGGTGAAAGCCAGAGCTCCCCACTGCCTGTTTCCCTCAGACTCCTCTTTGCCACTCATTACACCACCCTCTCTAATTACCAGTTATACTGCCCTCTGTTAATTACCCAGCTCAGCCTTTGTGGTTCCAGTAATTGTCCAAGAAACCTCCCAGCCATAAACACTTCAATCCCAAGGTTTCCTGTCCTCCTTGGAGCATGGTGCTGGCTTTTTCCCAGCCCTCTGAACTTTCCCAGTCCTCTGGCACTTCCAGTGGCTCCTCCAAGAGCTCCTGGAAACCACCATTAACTGTCCACAGAGCTCCTTGGCCTTCACAAGCCTCTCAAGTTATTTGGATGTGCTGCTTTTAAACCACTGAGTTCCATCAGCTGGATGCTCCTGGAAAGTATTTCCTTTGCATGTTGTCTTTTTTACCAGGATAAATCCCTCTCTGAGCATTCCTGCCTTTTCTGTGTCACTGATAAACCTCCCATTTCCATGTAGGATCACCCCACTGCTCAAAACTCGTGGAAAATCTCCTTCTGTCTTTAATTTCCCCAGCTTCTGAGGTTTATTAATTACAACCAGTTTCCCTTTTCTTCCTTTTGTGTGTTTATATTTTGTGTGTCAGTCTTGGCAGCTCTTTCCCTTCCTTTCCAAGTGGTGTTGGTTATTTTAACAAAGATTCCTGCCTGTGCTGCTGCTTTTTGGATAAAATATTCTTAAAGGTTTTTCCCTTTTCAACACATGTTTCACTTAAAGTCCTTCTCTGAATTCATCTGACTTGTAATTATTTTCTGATTTGGGAAACAGGACCTTTTAGAGTGGCAAGTAAATATATAGATTTTTATACATTACTGCTTTAAGCTTTACTTCATTTGCACATAACAAATACAATCAAGCCACGAAGGCCTGTGCCTGATGCAGTGAGAAATCCACCCTCATCTGCTGGAGAGAGGAGAAATGTGGAATTCCCTCATGCTGGAGACAATCTTTTTTTTCCATTAGGATATTATCTTTCTCCCTCCCCCCCAAAGTTCTAAGGATATTTTAATATTGGCAGCTCAGGACCTCCAGCATCCATCTCTCATGGAATTCCCCAGGGATCCCAAGGTTTTTATTAGATATTATGGATGTGGCTGCTTAAAGAAGCAGAATGTGTCAAGTCCCTGCTGCAGACCCTTCTTGTCTTGTGCTTTATTTCCCAGGATATTGATCCAGAAACACTCTGGATCATTTATTTCCTTGTTGTTAATGACTCAGAACTGCTCCCAGCCAATCCCACTGGGATGCCAGTCAGGACTGGCAGGTCAAGACCTCCAAGCACGAGTGGAAATCAAATGGAGAGGGTGGTTACAACACAGGGCTGCAGCATTCCAGGCAGGAAAATTCCCTGCCACCCTGAGGCACTGGGAGCAGGGTTAAGGTGTGGATTTAATGGTTGGGCTCGGTGATCTCAGAGGTGATGGAGAGGGAGTTTATACAAGAGCATGGAGTGACAGGACAGGGGAGGAATGGCTTCAGACTGAAAGAGGGGAGGTTTCCATGGGATATTGGGAAGGAATTCCTAATTAGGATGGGATACTAAGAAGGTGAGGCCCTGGCACAGGTGCCCAGAGCAGCTGTGGCTGCCCCTGGATCCCTGGAAGTGCCCACGGCCAGGTTGGACAGGGCTTGGAGCAGCCTGGGATAGTGGAAGGTGTCCCTGCCATGGCAGAGGTGGGACTGGATGGGCTTTAAGGTCCCTTTCCACCCAAACCAGTCTGGGATCCTGGCACTCCAGGATTCTATTCAGCAATTCCACCTTGTTCCACTGTTTTGTATCCTGTCATTTCCCAATTGTGGGGGTTTTTTTGTTGTTGTTTTTTTTGTTTTTGGTTTGGGTTTGGTTTTTTTTTGAGTGTGGGCTGGTTGCACCATTCCTCCTCCTTTCCATCACCAGCCTGATGCCCCTGGCTTGGCTGGCAAGGATACCCGCAGCAGTTGCTCCCTTTGGAGCTCTGCATTTCCACCATGGATGGAAAACACTCACTGCTCCCACTGCCCAATCCCACTTTTTCTTCCCCCATCCATGCTCAGTGATTTATTAGAAGCTGATTTGCCTTTTATTGTATTTTTTCATCATTATTTTTTTTATCCCAAACATCATCTCACTCATCCCTTCATCCATACGTGCACCAGGTATTTAAAGAAAAAACCTGTCAGCCCTATCTAACACCATCTGTATGCTGTGGTGGAAAAGTCCCTGCAAAAAGTCCCTGCAATTAGTCACATCTCCTGGAGGAATCCTGCAGCCCAGCTTCCCAGACCTGGCATGGCAGGAGGGAAAACCCCGCTGGCATCCAGGGCTGCTGTGAAATCCAATCTGGAATTTCCTCTCCCTCAGCCTCCTGCACATCAGCAGCACTGAGGAAATATGAACTGGTCTGGAGAGGACTCCCAGGGCTGCTCACTGGGGCAGGAGTTTTTATTTTAAACTAAATCCTGACCTTTGGAGAAAGTCTGGGAAAAGTAGGTTTAGCTGGGGATAAGCTCAGGGCCAGCAGTGTCAGGCTTGGCCACCACACCACGACTGCCCTGGTACCTGTAAGGGTTCATCCAGCCCCTTCAAGTGTTCATCCAGCTTCCCACAATCAGAGAATCATGGAATGCTTTGGGTTGGAAGGGATCTTACAGCTCAGCTCATTCCACCCCTTAGGGACACCTTCCACTATCCCAGCTTGCTCCAAGCCCCATCCAACCTGGCCTTGGACACCTCCAATCTGCTTTATTTTTGGAGCTTCGTGGAGCCCACCTTAAACCCTTTAATGACCAGAATGTCCCTTTCTGACCAAACCCTCTGCTCCAGCCATGTCAGGCAGGGAACACCCCAGGAAACCTAAATCAGCTCATGACCAGAAGATTTTTAGATGCATTTTTAGAGTGGAACCTGCCCATTCCTCAGGTACAAAGGTGCTGTTCCCAAAATAACCCTCCTTTTAAAGCCACCTTTATCCTAATAGTAGATCCCATTCTCCTCTTTTCCTTCAGCAGATTGGTGGGAATTTCTTTTTCACCAGGTGCCATTAAACTTGCTGTTATTTTAAGCACCTGCTTTATGAGGAGCAGCATCCCACGTTGGTCAGAGGGGTGTCACACCTTGGTGCCTGCCTCAGAGACATACATCCCACCAAATCCCCCCCCAAAAACCAGCTGGCCAATAATTAATTGGCTAATTAACATGTAAAACGATTATAACTGTCTAAAACTACTGAGAAAGCAACAGAAGTGGACTGGAATTTCTTTTGTTCCCTGCCAAAAATTTTATATGTGTTTAAGCAACTTCAGTTCTGGTGTTTTTCTTGGAAACTTTGGGGGTTCCCACCCAAACTCTCCCTCTGTGAAAAAAAAAAATATGGGAGTTTGCAGTTGCCAAAAAATGCAGCACCTGGAGTGTGGGATTTTTAGGGAAGGAAACAATAAAGCCCCCCAATGTATAATGAGCAGAGTTCTTGCATTCACAAAGGACTCGGCGTAGTTTGAAAAGACATTTTCTACTGGAAAGAAATGCTTCAGTGGGAAAATTTCCACCCACTCCAGTTGCATCTCTTCCCTCCAGCTCCGAGAGAGAGAGAGAGAGAGAGGAAGGTTTTCTTCCAGAGGAGGGGGGTGATGTGTTTCCATGGATGGACAAGAAAATGCATCGAGAGAGAAAAAAAAAAAAGAAAAAAACAACTGAGTGGGAAGACACAGCCTGAAAGTTGCCGGTGGGTGGGCAGTGAGGCAGGTACCGAGCACAAGCTGCCTTTCCAGAGGGATGCACAGCCTAAATCCCGCGGGTTCCCATCACCAGCAGTTAACACAGTTTGGTTTTTTTCCTTGGCGTCCTGGCCAGGCTGGGTCTGGCTCGAAACCACCACTCCAGTAACGCTGGTGGCGATGGCAGGATGCAAATCCGAGCCGGTGCGTGGAGATTTTGGGGAAGAGCTGAGTTTTCCCCTCCATCGCTCAGATTTTGCTTTATAAGCACTTGTGAGCATCTTTTAAATTATTCTCCAGCAGAGCTCCCCCTTCAATACTGGTGCGTGAATCCGCTGGTGTATTAACACCAATATATCGATATTTTAAGGCACACGGACCCGCACACGCATCCCGGTGCCAAAAAAAGATTCGGCACGTTCCGATCCAGGGGGATGCACCAGCGGAGCCGGACCCCGCCTGCTCCAGGGGCACAACGCGAGCCGCCGCTGCCCGGGGAGGATCCCGACATCTCCAGCACCCCCAGGGAGAAAAAAACCCAATATCTGCGGAGCGGAGCGCTCAGGGCCTCCCGATGGGTTGGGAGGACCCCGATGGGATGCGCTGCGCTGGAGGGAGGGGAGCGGGGCGCGCCGCAGCCCGGCTGGATCGGGACCCAGCCCGGAGCTCTGCCGTAAATCCCGAGCGCTGCCCCCAGCCCGGAGCGAAGCGGCAGCGCGGCCTTTCCATCAATAAATAAATAACCCGTGCTGCGGCTGCGGCGTGCCCGACCCGGCACGGAGCGGGCTCTGCCCGGACACTCGGCGCTGGCGGCGCGGAACGAGGCGTTTGGCCC
>VXBC01010425.1:0-12998 GCA_013399945.1 Ploceus nigricollis | reverse complement strand
CTGGCCTCTTGGGCGTGTTGGTGGCACAGGGTGCCCGGGGGGCTCCCGCCAGCCCCGCAGCCGGCGCAGGCAGCGCTGCCCCCACGCGCAGCTTGCCGAGCTCACACCTCCCACGCCGCACACGCCGCGCGCCCCACGCCTGTCCCCCCACGCCCACCAGCCCCCCACGCCCTTCCCACGTGCTCCCTGACCCCCGGGGAGAGCAAATCCTGCTCCCCCAGCCCCGGGGGTTCGTGTCCATCCACACAGAGCCCGGACCAGCCCAGGGAGCCGTGCCGCTCTGCCAGGAGCCCACGCGTCGCCGAGCGTCCCTGGCACGGCTGACACGCGGCCTCTGCGCCGTCCTGCTGTCCCCGTGGCCTCGCTCACTCTGACCTCCCCAGCACTGCTGATGTAGCCTCATCTTCCTGCCAAAAAACCTTCTGCCCCCCTCCAGAGCACCTGATGTTACATAAACCAGGCTCCCGAGGGTTGCTTGGGTCGGGTGCTGGAGTTGGAGCACTTGTCTGATTCACCCCAGCTCTGGAGCAGGAGCAGGAATTGCTCCCTTGCTCCAGGTGAAAGGGCTGCTTCCACCTGGGTCAGCACCAGTGTGGGGCTGGGGCTGCTGGCACTGGGGCAGAGGGTTGGAGACCCTCTTCTGATCAGGTCTGGAGATCAGGAGACATCACAGCTGCTTCCTGCCTCAGATACTTTGGGGATGCTCAGTGATTTCACCCCGGGGACAGCTGGAGTTGTAGCTCCAGATTTCCCATGGGAATCCTCTGCTCTGGGTTTGGGTTGAGCTGCTGAAACCATCATGGCTGTGGGGGTGGGTGAGGTGGGGTGGCTGAAGGAAGCCCCCAGATCTGTTTTTGCCCTTTCCATCCCTAGCAATGCTGTTTTCCTCCTCCTCCCACCCCTTCCCAGCTGAACAACTGGGATCCTAAACCAGGCAGGGGCTCTGGGATGGGACCAGCCCCATCCTGGGTGCCCAGCATCCCTGAGGGAATGGGACAGGCTGGGGGTGTCTGCTGTGAACCAGCCTCACCCTATTGCCAGTCCTCTCCCCATGCTGAATGTCCCATGCTCCCTAAATCCGTGTTTCTCGGGATTTAGGGCTGCCCCGAAAGGGCCGCGTGGTCGCATGGTGGTGCTCATCTTGTGTAATCTCTGTGCCCACTCACCTAAAATGAATCATCCTTTGATAGGTGAGGGAAATATAATTAGTGTTTGCATTGTTAGCACTGGCTGAGTAGGCAAGTGGGTTTTCTTGGCCCGGGCTGGGAAATATTCCTGCCGTGGGGAGAGGGAAGCGGAGCTGGGATGGGGCCCTGCCAGCCTGTCCTGCTCCATGTCCCACTTTCCCACCCCTGCAGTGGCACTGGTGACACCTCTCTTAGCAGGTGCACCAGGAGCCACCGACCAAATGGCTGGGGAGTGGCTGAGGAGGGGAAAAGCAGGGAATATTTCCTAAAAACCAACATAAAGGGCTGCTCTGGGGGGATGGAGCGGGAATGCTGTGTGGGACCTGCCTGCCTTGGGTGGGGCTGCATCCCCTCACCTGAGCAGAGCCGTGCTTTGGGATGAACCACCACCAGCCAGGAGGGTTGGAATGGGACATCTTTAGGGTCCCTTCCAACCCAAACCATTCCCAGATTGCACAATGGCAGCAGCCTGGTGCCTCTCCCTCCCCAGCCCGGCCTCTCCCTGAGCTCCTGCACAGGGAACCCACGAGAGAGGGCAAATTCCCCTCAGGATCTATTGCTAGCACGGATGTCAGAATTACCTTAAAAGTACCAGCTCCTGCCTTGTTTTGCTGCCGGGAAGGAATTGTTGATGCACTTTAAACAGTGGGCGGAAACAAGCAAATACAGGAGCGCCCTGATCCTCGATCCTCCCGTTCCTGCAGCACCCAGACACAGCCAGAGCTGCTCCTACCAACCCCCCAGAACCTTGATAATCGATTTAAAAAGTCAAGATTTTGGTGCTGGAGCTTCTCACTGTCTGGGTTGGGTCTAGAAGCTGCTTGCAGTGGTTCTAGGAGAGCAAAACCGGAGACGTCAGGAGCTGCCGAGCACAGAAAAATGAATCAAAATACTAAATGAAGGTTCTGACCAGCCTCATTAAAAATAAATGCTATGAACTCATGGTAATTACTTCTCTCACTGGAACATGCTGCTTAGTTTCAGGTACAGCTCAGGACAGAGGAAGAAGGATTTTGACCTCGGAGAAAAGAACATGAGACAGAAATTGCCAGACAGGCCTCAGACCCTCACTCCATCTTCCCGAGGGTTTTATCCAGGCTGAGATTCTGCAGGGAATTGTGCAGGAGCCCAGCCTTGGGGAGCCCACCAAGCCCCTCTCCCTGACCCACAGCAGAGCCTGACTTCAGCCCTGAAGCACAGTGTTAATGCCATTTCACTGGGGTGGGTTTCTCATGGCTTTGAATGCAAATCTCAGGATATTTGCATGTGATTTGATATCCCATGGGGCTCCTCGTGGTTGGGTGACATCTGCTCCTGGAGCTGAACGTTTTTTTCTTCCCTTTAGAAGCTCCAGCTTGTGGAATCATGTGATTTTGCAAGATTTTTCAGCTTCGGTTTGGAAGCAAGGTTTCCACCCAGGCTATTGCAGAAAAGTCATTCTTCCAGGCTTGGGAAGCAGCAGACAAGAGCTAAAAATGCCTTCTGTTTAAAAATGCCTCGATTTTAAAATGAACCTGATGAATTTTGAATGCTTTGAGTCAGGTAACGCTGACGTAGATGAATGAGCTGTGTTAAAGGAGGCATGACTTGGAGATGGAGGAGCTGGGCAGGGTGAGCTTGGGGATGGTCTTTAGGGGTGAACACTGGGGTTTAGCATCTGCCTTGGGAGATTTTTTGTCTCTTTGGGTCTGGTTTTGGCATTGGATAAATTTTATTTGGATAAAAAATAAACTCCTGAGCAAGGAAGGATTTTTTTGCAGGAGTTTGCAGGAGTTACAGGAGAGTCTTGGTGGTCATTTGCCCCTGGATTCAGCTGTTTAACTCACAATTAAAGTATTTTTTAACCAAAAAAAAAAATCGGGAGCTTGCAGAAAACAAAACTTGAAAGGCAAATGTTTATATTTTGGGGCTTGATGTTGGCTTTTCAAAGACAGATTCTGGCCTTTGCATCAAAAATCCTTTAAAGTTGCAATGGGTGCATGAGCATTCCCTAAGAACAGCCAGTGCTTTCCCAGCATTATTCCCTGAAGAGGCTCCACTCACTCTCAGCACACAGAGAGCATCATGAATTTTCATGAATGAGTGAACAGCCAGAGCAAGGCCCCTCGTTTTGCTGATTTCCACAAGAAGATGATCACTACAGAGGTATTATTTCCTGCTCAGGGCATCACTTGGGGCCTGCAAGGTGTTTCCCTGGCATGAACAAGGGTCTGGAAGTGTCCCAGGCCAGGCTGGAGGGGCTTGGAGCAATCTGGGGTAGTGTCAGGTGTCCCTGCCCATGGCAGGGGTGGGATGAGATGAGCTTTAAGGGCCCTTCCAACCCAACCCTCTTGGTGATTCCATGATTTATTTCACAGGGAATAAATAAACCCTGCTCTTGCCTCATCCTAGCCCTGCTCCACGGGGACCTCAGCCTCATCCCACCCACCTGAGCACCTCCCACACCTCGGGGGGGATGCAGCCCCCAAAGCCAGCAGTGCCCTCAGGCTGGGAGAGGCTGGGAATCAGCCCTTGCTCCTGGATCTCTGCTGGGGAACAGGAGAGATCCCAGAGTTTGGGGCAGGATTAGAGCACGGGGGGATTAAGGGAATCAGCATTAGCCTGATTTCACTCTGCTTTCTGAGAGGAGCACATTGGCCTTAATAAAGGTGCTGAGCAATATCCTGAAGTGGTTTGCATCCCTGGGGATAAAACCTCATCCTGCTTCTGACCCCAGCTGGTGGCTGAATCTGCAGGGATTCAGCTGCCCTGGGAAAACCCTGGCCCCATTTCACCAGGGATTGATGCCTCCTTGACTTTCCCTCTGTCTGACAAAGCCAGCCCTTCCCACTCCCAGGACAGACAGCAAGAAATGTTTTTCTTTGGTTGTTTCCTTTTAAAAGTTGTATTATTTCCCCTGACTGCAGGACCTGGAGCTCTAAGAGGAATCACAAGTGGTCTGAGAGGCACCATGAGCCCCATCAGAATCAGAGAGGCCAAGATTTAATTGTCTTTATTGTGGGTTTTTGAAGCCTTTCCTTGAATTCTGGCTGGAAAAGGCACTTCCCAACAGGTTTGGGGAAGCAGGAGATGCAGCAGCAGTGAGAAGAGGGAGGGGATGATCAGGACAGGCCTGGTTGTTCCTGAACATCTTTAGGGTCCCTTCCATCCTGAAGAACAGAACAGAGTTTTTCCCCTTGAAGCAAATAGCTGAAACACCTTGGAAAACATTAATTTCCACACAAGATTGTTTTGTAATGTTTCCAGAGAGGGAGGAGCCTTCACCTGCTGCTTGCAGAGTATCCTTGGGACAGGCAATGAGGACATAAATGTGTCCCCACCTTTGGGATGGGGCTCACACCCCCCAGAGGAACATTCTTGCCAGCTGTGATTTCCCCGTGATTCTCCCCAAGGAGAAGGGCTCAGCAATCCCTGTTCCATGGTATTTCAGCCAGAAATACTTCTGTTGTTATTTGCATCCAGAGGAGGAGGAGGAGAGAAGGAGGAGGAGCAGGAGGAGGAGGAGGAGGAGGAGGAGGAGGCAGAGGCAGATTCCCTGGCTGAGGTGTGAGGCTGTAGAAATCCATCTCCTCCCTGCAGCCCCCGGCTCCTGCTCCTGCAGAGCTTCTGGCTGCTCCAAACCCATCCCTGCTCCCATCCCTACCCCTTCCAAACCTCATCCAAACCCAGCCTCTCCACTGCTTGATTCCTTTAGATGGAGGCTCTGAAGTACAAGCTGACCATGCTGACACGAGCTGTAATTCTTTATTATTCCTTGGCTCCCAAACCAGATTTCATTCTGCACCCACCCAGGCAGGAGCACAGCAGCTCTGATCCTCCTCATCCTCTGCTCCTTGCCCTCCGTGCCTCCCTGGGTGCCCAGGCCTGGCTGTGCCCACCATGTCTGGATGCACCCAGCATTAGCACTGTGACTAACACCCATCACGTGCTCCTGCCTGCAGATTAGATTTGCATACTCAAAAATCCATACTTTATTCCTTCCCCTGTGTAAGCAGCTACCAGAGCATATTTTTGGCAAATTAGCAGCCACAGCAGAAGCATCTGACTGTGTTTTTAGCGTGGCTTGGTGAAGGAAAACCTTGGCAGGGCTGGAGGGGGATCAGTTGCTGTGGATTCTGAATCCCCATGGTGCTGGGCACGGGCAGAGTCACTGATTGCCACCTTCCAAGGTGGGCAGTGCAGGTGGCACCTCCCAGCCACCCATGCCATGTGTGGGGGGTTTAGGGCAGGGTTTGGGGGATGGGAGCAGCAGCTGGGCACAGGGCAGGGCATGGAGGTCACCCAGCTGGACACGGTGTCCTGCTGCCAGGAGGGACAGTGCAGGAGGGGGGTCCTGGCAGAAAATGTGTCCCCACGTCCCTGCAGTGACCAGGGGGTAGAGGGAGGGGATTCTCCCCCTCTGAAACCCCACCTGAGGTGCTTTTCCAGCTCTGGGGCTTCCCAGTGGGAGAAGGATGTGGAGCTGCTGGAGCAGTCCCAGAGGAGGCCATGGAGATGCTCCAAGGACAGGAGCCCCTCTGCTCTGCAGCCAGGCTGGGAGAGCTGGGGGTGTTCACCTGGAGAGGAGAAGCTCCAGGGAGAGCTCAGAGCCCTTCCAGGGCCGGAAGGGGCTCCAGGAGAGCTGGAGAGGGGCTGGGGACAAGGGATGGAGGGACAGGGCACAGGGAATGGCTCCCACTGCCAGAGGGCAGGGCTGGATGGGAGATTGGGAGGGAATTGTTCCCTGGGAGGGTGGGCAGGCCCTGGCACAGGTGCCCAGAGCAGCTGTGCCTGCCCCTGGATCCCTGGCAGTGCCCAAGGCCAGGCTGGACAGAGCTTGGAGCAGCCTGGGACAGTGGAAGCTGTCGCTGCCCATGGCAGGGCGTGGGAACAAGAGGAATTTTAAGGTCCCTTCCCACCCAGACCACTCTGGGAATCTGTGCTCCTGTGCTCAGGAGTCCCCACAGAGTCAGGCAGAACATTTGGGGCACATTTTCCCACCAATTCCCCGGGATGGCCAGCGAGGATGTGCCCATTGTCACACCAGCAGAGCTCCCTCCAGCCCTCTCTTTTCTCCCAGACTTCTTCCCTTTGTTTGGGTGTTCCTGAGATGATTTGTGTGTGAATCCTCCTGGGCTCTGTGATATTGAGCAGCTGGAAAAGGAGATCTGTAAAACTCCCTCCTCTGGTCAGAATTCAAGAGCCCAACCTAATTATTGCCATTGGACATCTTTAATTAATATGCTGCAGAGGCCACAGATAAGAGGGGGGCTGAGCACGCCAGGAAGGATCCTTTGTGAGATAAATCAGCAATTTGTAAAACCTAATTACTCTGGCTTGGAAGAGTAGAGGGGCACTTTGGAGCATTCCCCCTCCTCCCTGGGATTTTGCTGAGTGGGGAAGCAGAGCTGGGAGCTTGGGAATGCTGCAGGTGCCCAGCACAGTCACTGGGCCAGGAGGATCTGGCTGTGCCTCAAGGATGGGACAGAGCTCCTGCTCTTTGGAGCCTCCTGCTCCCATTTTCCAGGCAAACTGGGAAGCTGCATCCCTGTTGATTTTATCATCCCTGATGGTTTTATCTAACCTGGGAATATTGACCCAGTGTGGTGGGTGTGCTTGGGTTTTCAGCTCAGTCTCAGGGATGGAAAAGGAATTTTTTCCAAACATTTGTCTTCTTCTGAGGTCAGGTTGTGATAATGACACATGTGTGTCTGATGCCCTCAAAGTGCTTCACAACATCCCAAATTCCTGCTTGGATGTCTCCATATGAGGATGTCTCCATATGTTTGCAGGTGTGTGCAAACCTCCCCTGGGCTTTATCCATGTGTTTGCCAAAGGGTTCATCCTGCAGGACACGGAACCGGCCGTGTGGGTTTGGGAAAAACCTGGGAGCAGCCATAAAGCTTCTCCTTAATGGTGTTCCTGGAGTGGGGCCAGAGGGCTCAGCGACTACAAAATGCCAAATCCTGGGTATGGGCACAGGGGGGAAAGAAAATGCTGTCATTCCAACCCAAAAACTCCTTATTTTTATCCCCTTCCAATGTCATGGACAGGTTTATATCCAAGTGCATGATCCCTCAAGCCAGAGGAAGCCCCACATACCTGAGCAGCCCCACATCCTCCCTTTGGGCCTCCTCCTGTGCTGCTCGAACTCCAGCTGTTCCTGAGGGAGCTCCTTGGGAGGTTTATTTGTTATAAATCTGGATTTCACTGCAATGAATGCTGCACATCCCCTTTATCCAGTGGCTGGGCATCACCTTGGGGGGTTTCACCATAAGCAGGAAAGGACCCCAGGTCCAGGAAATTCCTCAGTTTGGGACAGCAAGCCTTGTTTGTCCCTTTGCAACCATGGAGAAGAAAGACGTTGTCAGTGAGAGGGAGCAGTCCTGGACCCCCACAGTGCCTGCATCCCAGAGGGATGAGAGCTGGAGATCTCTCCTCCCCTCCTCAGCAAGATCCCCAAAATCTCTTTGGCAGAGGAAGGGAAATGCACAGAAAGACTTCGCTGTTCCTGCAGTGCCTCCGCTCCTCACGGAGAGCTTTGCAAACAGGAGCTGCACTAGAGCTCCCCAACCCACTGACCTGCTGGAATGCTGCTGCCTTATCCCTGTTCCCAGCAGCAATGTGGAGGTGCAGGGTCCTGCTCACCCCCCCTCTGCTTTGCTGCAAGGTGCAAGCCCAGCCCAGCCCTGATTTGGGGGATTTTGGCATTATGGGGCCACCAGGAGCTGCCCTGCAGACTCTCAACTCTCTTCCCAGGATGGATTTTAGCCAAATGCTGAGGAAATGCTGCTCCCTGTCACTGCTGGAGAATCAGGAATGATGCTTCCCAGGCCAGGGACTTCCTGCTCTCTGCTCTCAGCTCCACTGCCTCCGGCCAAGGATGGGGCTCTGCACACTCCTCAAGGCCATGGCAATTCCTGCAGGAGTTCTGGAAACAAGCCAGCCCTGCTCCAAGGGGAGTGAGCCAAAAAAACCCCAAATTCAGGATTAGGAACAGCAGTGAATGTGTCCAGCAGCACTGCCCCTTGTCTCCTCTCTGTGTTTCCATCAATCCCTGTCTTTCCCATGAGCCTGTTCCCTTTCTTACACTTCAACAGTTATTTCTGAAACAGGGTTTTTCTCTCCAATCCATCTTTTGGGATGACTCCAGTTGTTTTCCCCTAGCCTCAGGCTGTTCTCTCCCCTTAGCTCTGCTTGGCATGGACGTGGCCACTTCCTCACCTTTATCTTGATTTTCCATGTCCAAGACTTTCTTCTCTCTCTTTGTCCTTTTTGCCCTGTGCAAAAGGACCACACAGAAGTGGGATGGATATTTGTGGCATCTTGGAGGCATCCACAGGAGTGCCCTGCATGGCTGAGGGAACAGGTTGGGACCTTTTCCTCCCCAGGGATTCTCCTCCATCACGGTGGCTTTGGCTCTTCTCTGGCTTGGGTTTGTGGCCAGGACTGCCTTGGATTGCTCCCTGCCTCCCACCCCAAGGGAAGCATGTTCCCCTCCTGCATCCCGACCCTCTGAGGTGCTCAGAACCAAAATCCTTGGAATTCTCCCTTCAGCACCTCAGCAGATGATTCTGTATCCAAGTGCATGATCATCCCAGCTGTCCCAGCTGTCCCCACCACTCCAGATTCCTGCTGCACCTTCCCTTTCCACCTCCCGAGCTCGGAGCAGCTGCAGCCGGCCCATGAAGGGGAATATTGTGAAATCCTGGTTCCTCTGCAGGGAGAAGGAGCCTCTGGGCTCCTTGTGAGACCCAGCTTTGTGCACATCTCTGCAAATGTGGGGGCAGAGGTTGAGCTGAGCGGGGCTCAGGAGGAGGTGGCGGCGCTCAGCAATGCAGATCAGACAGCTCCAGAGCCTCCTGCTAGCCATGGCCAAATCCTGCATGGCCAGGGCTCTAAAACACCCTGGAGTCAGGGAAGGAAGGAGAGCTGCTGGCTGAGGAGGACTGAGCTCCCTGGCAGGAAGCTCTTTGATCTGCTGGTGGCCATGAAGCTGCCCAGATGTCTTGGTGGCTCTCAGGGACACGAGGCAATCCCTAGGGATAATCCACGCTGCTGCCTCCTGCAGGGAACAGACACCCACCAAGGCAGAGCTGGGGGTTGGGAGCTGCTCCACGGTGCTGGGAGAGGACAAGCAGGATGGAGGGACTGGAAAATCCACCTTGCCAAGGAGATGCTGAGGAGAGGCTGCTCCTGGCAGCTGTGCCATCCCAGGAGCAGGCTGGAAGGCCAGGCAGGGATGGCAGCATCCTCAGCCTGGCTGGGGGCAGGCACAGGCTGCAGCTGGGACCTGCTGGGACAAGTGCTCCAGCCCAGAGAGCTTTGTTCTGCTCCCTGCCAGTCCCTCAGGTTTTCAGCACAGGCTGTGATCCCTCACGCTGCTCCAGCTGAATCCAGGGAGGTTTTTCAGCTGCACGTTTGCCAGGAGATGAGGAGGAGGAGGGACCTGTGTGGGGTCAGGGCTCGAGTCAAGGGATTCAGCCAAGGGAAAGGGAGATCAGGACTTGGGCAGGGTGGGATCTGGTGGATCTCATGCAGGATGTGTTGTCCCTGTGCCCTTTTCCACACTGGCATCTTTCTCTGAAACCCACTGAATCCATCTCCAGGGAAGCAGGAGCACGGTGTGAGGACATCCCAGGCTACCCCAAGGTCTCCTTGGAAGGGGAACTTGAGGCTCTGAGGGGGAATCTTTCCCCAGGTTGCTCCATTGTCCTGCTGAGATACTCTGGGATGGAGCCAGAAAGGGAAGAGAGGTGCTGCCAGGTGCCCAGGGAATGCAGGGACACCTTGGCAGGCTCTCCCCTGGCACAGCCACCATCCCAGGCATGGGGACAGCTGTGGGTGCATGGCACTGGCTGTTCCCCGTTCTTGGGGACACCACAGGGGACAAGGCAGGCTCGCTGCTCAAACCCCCCCACAGGATATGTCTGCTGTGTCCCCTGAGCTGCATCTCACAGGTTGTCCCCCATCCTTCCCCCTGTCACCACCTCCTCTCCCTGCCCTGCCAGTGCCTGCCCTAATCCC
The DNA here is from genome assembly GCA_013399945.1 of Ploceus nigricollis. Lineage (NCBI taxonomy): Eukaryota > Metazoa > Chordata > Aves > Passeriformes > Ploceidae > Ploceus > Ploceus nigricollis. Next base: position 2,805 of record VXBC01010425.1, on the reverse strand, counting down.
GGTGCTAATCCCATAAACCCTCAGTAAATCCTGCCTGCCCCTGCCTCTGCCTCTCCCTTCTCCAGGGCAGCCTCTGTGGGGTCCCCAGCTTGGGCCTGCTGCTTTTTTGGGGTGCACAAAGCTGCCACCCCAATAATGTAATGCCAGTGGAGCACAGGGAAGGATGCCCAAATCCTGGGGGATTTGTTCAATGCACTGGCAGCTAAAAGACAGCTGAAGCACCCCAAAATACACCCCAAAATACATCCCAAAATACCCCCCAAAACGTGGCCAGGTGCTGGTTTCACACTCTCAGGAAGCAGTTCCTGTGCTCAGCATGAGCTGCTCCAGCCCAGATCCCTTCTCCAGTGCTGAGCCCCAGAACTGGGCAGGGAAATTCCTCAGGGAGTGCTGGGGTAGGACTGGCCTGATTCTCTCAGGGTTCACTGTTTCAGGAGCTCTCTTTTAGGGCTCCCTGGGCGTGTGGGAACGGGGCTGGCACAAAGGGAGGTCCCACTGCTGCCTGTGCCCATCCCAGCTCTTCACATCCCGGGGCTGGGACTGCTCACAGCGTTCCAGCAGCTCCAGGGCCCAGCTCAGAGCCATCCTCGGGCTCCTCGAGCTGCCCCAGGAGGGCTCACAGTGGATCACTGCATCTTGAGCTGGTCTGGAGAAGATTAAGCCAACCTAAGAATAAAAACAAGCCCTGCAGTTCAATGGGCTGGGATAAGGCCTGGAATTGTGCCAACCTCCGAGCTCCAGGAGGGGATGGGATTAGGAACCCTGAGCAGATTACCACCCACCCCACACTTCGGTGCACAGGGAGGGTGCTGAGCTCCAGCTGTGCCCCCTGGAGCTGGGTGGGCTCCTTCTCTCCCTGTTCTTAGTGCCGTGGTGGAGCCCTGTGTGTGTTTCATGCCACCAACAACCAGTTAAGAAACTCCAGGAAGTGCCCACACAAATGTAGGAGCTCCAACAGGGGCACAATTCCAAGGGGAATATCCAAATGGATCTCTCCCCGTGAGGCCTTTATTCCTATGGAGCTGCTTCCTTCCCCAGCACAGCGGCTGAAGGCTCTGTGTGTATAAATAAATGTATAATAAATGTAACACATTATCCATCCACTGTGAGATGCCATCACTGCCAGCAGCATGGAGTGTGCTTCTGGATAACCATTCCCCCATTCCACACCCCTGCTCCCTTCCCTTTCACGTTGGGGATTGATCCAAGGGGCAGTTCCTTGATGCCTTGGATGGTTTCTAACATCCCATGCTGCAGCTGGAGTGCAAGCCTGCAATCTGGAATGGCTGCCCAGGGAGGTGGTGGAGTCACCATCCCTGGATGTGTTTAAGACTGGATGTGGCACTGGGTGCCAGGGTTTTGTTGAAGTGTCGGGGCTGGGGTTGGACTCGCTGATCTTTAAGGTCTCTTCCAACTTGGTCATTCTGTGAATTCTGTGAATCCAATCAGTTTTCCCTCCACAACCTGATGTTGCAATCCTCGTCCTGGAGATGGGACTGAGATTCCAGAGCTGCAAAGAGCTCCCGCAGGAGTTTGAGTCCATGACCCCCCCTCCGTTTGCTTTTGTCTCCTCTCCGCAGGGACATACCAGGGCCAGTGGGTCGGAGGGATGCGCCAGGGTTACGGCGTCCGGCAGAGCGTTCCCTACGGCATGGCTGCGGTCATCAGGTCACCCCTGAGGACGTCCATCAACTCCCTGCGCAGCGAGCACACCAACGGCACGGCGCTGCACCCCGACGCCTCGCCCGCCGTGGCCGGCAGCCCGGCCGTGTCCCGCGGCGGCTTCGTCCTCATGGCCCACAGCGACGCCGAGATCCTCAAGAGCAAGAAGAAGGGCATCTTCCGGCGCTCGCTGCTGAGCGGGCTCAAGCTCCGCAAGTCCGAGTCCAAGAGCTCCTTGGCCAGCCAGCGGAGCAAGCAGAGCTCGTTCCGGAGCGAGGCCGGCATGAGCACGGTCAGCTCCACCGCCAGCGACATCAACTCCACCATCAGCCTGGGCGAGGGCGAGGCCGAGCTCTCGGTCATCGAAGACGACATCGACGCCACCACCACCGAGATCTACGTGGGCGAGTGGAAGAACGACAAGCGCTCGGGCTCGGGCGTGAGCCAGCGCTCGGACGGGCTCAAGTACGAGGGCGAGTGGGCCAACAACAAGCGCCACGGCTACGGCTGCATGACCTTCCCCGACGGCACCAAGGAGGAGGGCAAGTACAAGCAGAACATCCTGGTCAGCGGCAAGAGGAAGAACCTCATCCCGCTGCGCGCCAGCAAGATCCGGGAGAAGGTGGATCGGGCTGTGGAGGCGGCCGAGAGGGCGGCCACCATCGCCAAGCAGAAAGCGGAGATCGCGGCGTCCAGGTAAGGCGGTTCCTGCCCATCCTGGTGTGTCTGAGCTGGGATCCCGCCCTGGGGACGTGGGATAAATGGGGTGTGAGTTTTTGTTGTTCTTGTTGGAGGAAAGCACTCGTGGTGGGCATCTGCAGGTTGGTGTTACGTGGTCCTTGCAGCAGCCTTGGCTTGCCCAAGCCTTGGGGTGCTGTTCAAAACAGGGTGGATCCAAGCCCAGTTGTCCCTCTGGTAATTCCCAGTGGGCTGGGGATGCACAAGCTCCCCAAGTGAGGCAGGGAGGCCATGCAGGGTCACCAGAGCAGGGCAGCCTGGGCGGGGGGTGGTGGCACCTTGGTGGCTGTCACAGGCTGAGCGCTGTCACTTTTGGGTGCTGGGTTATTTAGCCCATTTTTCCCTCTTCTCTTGGATAAGCAGAAGAGCTCCTGAGTTTGCCCAAATGTGGCAGGGAAAAATGCA
>VXBC01010423.1:104894-238154 GCA_013399945.1 Ploceus nigricollis | reverse complement strand
GAACTGGGAACATACCAAAGGTAAGCTAACTTTAACAAACAATACTTAACTTGATCTAATCTATATAAAATGCACTGCCACATATACAGAAATTGAATATCTTTTAGTGATAATTATGAATGGAGAATCTTGTACTTAATTTAAAAGTATTTAAGAGATTTTGGTTGAACTTTGTGCAACTTCGCCTTTTTCAGAGAAGGACCTAAAAAGGAAGTATAATACATGAAAACTCTTCCCAAAATATATCTTAGGCAGGTAGCTGAGAAATAGTCAGTGAATTCCTTAGAAAGGATCTCCCAGATAACTGAGCTCAGTCTAGATGTGCACTAATTCATTATTTCCTGTGACTGTTCAGGAGTAAGGCCCGCAAGAACATTATGCTTTTAGTCAATTTGCAATTGTTTTGTGCATGCATTTCACTAGTTGGTATTTGAACCTTATTGCTTTTTTCCTTAGTAAGGCAAGACGAATAAAACTAGCAGTGGTTCCATCATCTTTTGCAGAATTGGTAATGTTTAGGGCAAATGTCAAAGAAGATCTGAGTGAACTTAATCACCACAGCAGAAGGGAATTAATCTTCCATGTCACTTATGATGATAAGGTCCATAGGACATTCAGTCTGGGGGTACTTCTATCTTTGGAGCCAGCAACTGTGTAACTGTGGGATGAGAAGAATGGTAAGCAAGGTGGAGGAGCATCAGTCTGGTGTCTAGTACTACTCCCATATGGAAGTTAACAGCTTGGCTGCGATATCTGCACCAAAGGATTATTTCTGTCTTTCAACAAATTGTTCTGGAGATTCAAAAAGAGAAACAGTGCAGGAAAATGCAGAAAAGATAGTCTATAGGAGGTCTACACATTAGCTGTGTCACTTACTCTTGAGAAAAACACAGTACTAGCTCCTAGATAGCCCAAAGACTGCAACTGGGGGAAAAAAAGTACAAAAAAAATATTATGAAAAACATTAAGCATTATAATGAAAAAAAATTGAAAATATTAAAAGCACGTTTTTTTCAGTGATACTTGTCCTCACATTATTTTACTAGTATTTTAAAGTTTTCTACCTAAATTATAACAGTCTTTGAAAAAAAAGACTAAATCTAATTACTTCCTTTGAAAGATATCTCTCTTTTTCATGTAGTCAGAAAAATATTATAAATCAATTATTTAAATATTATCAAAAGAATAATGATGACAGGTATTTTTTGGGTGTTATTCACAAAGGGACTTAAAATGAACTGAGATATTAAGTATACTAACGTTTATGAGTTAATGTAAAAAGGAATTCCTTCCTTCCCCTTTAAAATCACTTAGTGTGCATTTGACCTTCTAAAGAAATCTGTTATTACAGAACCAACATTAGTGTGTGGATGATGATTACTATTGCAGTTGGGGTAGCTCAGCAAGATAGCAAATAATTGAAATTTCAGTAGTGTGTAAAATAAAATGAGCTTGATTCATTCTATGACCATACAGGAAACAAGGTGTTTTCTTCTCTACAGTGAATATGTTATACATAAAACCATACCACAAATGCAGCCTTTTAGAGGATTCTGACTTTTTTGCCCTGACAAATATTTTATAGCTCCAAAAATCCTAGCATTTTTAAAAATGAGTTATTCCAATGAGAGTGAATATTTTAAAGTATATCTAGATGGTGATGGTGTGAGAGGCTTGACATTTTGAAGTTTCTACTGACCAGGCAGTAATTTTCAAATAACTTATTAAAAGAATTTAAACTACTAGATTGAAGGACTGAGAAGGACCCACCAAAAAAGGTACTGAAATGTAAGCTTAAATGGGGTGAACATAGGGATAGAAACTCTTGAAGAGCTGTTTTCCCCTAGGATTTAATACTGACTTGCCATATTGTATAAAAAATGTGATGGGTCTGTTATAAGGAACAGCTCCTACAGGGTGACTTTTCTGGAACTGTCAAGATCTGTGTTTTGATGAATATAACTGGGACAGCTTCTTAACATCATGTGAAGGTTTAACATAATCCATGGGTTCACTTTACTTCCTCTATTTATTTTATTAAATTTATCTGACTGGCAGAAGAGACAGATCATAAAACAAGTCAAAAAATCAAAACAGAGTCATATGACTACTTTGTGTGAATGGTAAATTATTTCCATACAATTCAAATGTTCTTGCTGCTAGTTTTGCTCAACACTCACTTATTATGAGCATTCAGATGACTACATGAAATAAAGTAAAACTATTCCTTGTTTATTTGGGATCATGTGTACCTCTATGTGTGTGAGCCACAAAGGAGTGGAAGGCTTAAACAGTGTAATTGTACATTCATGTGATGCTTTTAGTAATTAAGTACTGCACTCATACTAACAGATATGCTTATAAAAATTCTCATTATCTCTAGAAGATATTGTTGTTCTCTTTTTTATAAGTATGGAAGTGAAGCCAATTAGCCTATTTTTGCTCTAAAAGGTCTTGAAATGTTTAATGAGGATTGCCCTGAAATAAAAATATTGCCTAGCAGCTTTTAAGAAAATTGGCTTTTGGTGAAGGTTGCCCAGCAATGAATTATTACAAATTTGGCTTTGCTGCTGAGATCTGGATTCTTCCTTTCTTTCTTCCTAGCATCAGAGTGTATATTTCCAAGATAAGTACAGCATTGCTTGATCACATATGTGGTGTGATTTCGGAAACCTATGTTAACTTGATTAACTCTGTAAACTGATCATATTCAGAAGAACTGGGGATTCCATTTTCATTTTATTCTGTAAAAGTTAGAATATACTCAAGTTCAAATTAAAAGGGGCATTTGCAATGCAGTAAAGCTTAGCATTTAGCTTACATTTAAAAGTTCAGTCAGGCAGCATCGCTTCACAAAGATAAAATACATAAGGGCATATACACTTGTGACTGAGTGATTGAGACACTTCGGAGTAACACAGATCTGTTAGGATTTGCAGACATAAAATGAGGCCATAAATAAAACCTCTGAAGAAATATTTGCTGTTAATAAAAGCTAATGTCAATAGCACAGAGTTAGTAGTTAGAGGGTATGTGTTAGTGTCTCTAGTTCTGTCCGTATCACTTACCCTGCAGCCAAAAGAGCTATTGAACTATAAAATGTATGGATTGAAATTTCTTTGGAGGACAGTATTAGAATTATAGAGCCCCAAGTACAACTACTGTAGATCCATGTGTACCTTCTCAAAAAGAAAAAAAAATATTGAGGAAACTATTACATGTTTATTTGTTGTTTGTATAGAATTATACCAGTCTTCATGATTGAATTTATCTTTTAAAATTCATCTCTTCAAAAGAATGCGATGGAAAGTTTAGAATTATTTTAGCTCCCCTGCACAATATTTCTTTTGTGAACTAATCTGTAAAAGCTCCATTGAACTCTGCATATTGTAATAGGGTAGGCAGATTCAGACATCCTGCGTCCTTACATAGAAATGAAAAGACTGGTTTTGCCAGTACATTCTAAGATTTGATTTCACAATTTAAAATACCTACCGTCTATATCTGCAAGAGAGTTTAGAGGAAACCAAGAAGGAAGAGAAGCTTTCCTTTTATAATCAGTGCAGAAATCCAGATCTACTGAAACACTAAGTGGAATTACATGTTCTTATGTCAGTATGTAGGTTTGTCTCAAAATTAATTGAATTCAACTATTCAAGTCAGAGTATATGAGCATGAGTACATTAAGGATAAAATCTGAAATTCATTATGTTAATGTATCAATGGTATGTTCACCCTGCTCTGTGCTGTTCTATGCAAGAGATGCTGATGTAAGTAGCAGTATTTCCATGTTTTTATAATATTCTCTTTGTCTAACACACTGCTTTCCCACTCATATGCTGGCTTGCTTCTCCTGAGACAGGCAGGATACCTTTCTGCAGCTTCATTTTGCACTATAAGGACTTAACAAAAAAAATGACCTTTTAGTATGGTATAAGCCAGCAGTGTTGATCACAGGGTAGTTTCTTTTGGTAAAGGATTTTTGTTTTCCTCCGTAAAACAAACTCTATTCTGAAATTCAGCTGCCAAATATGAATGACCAAATATATATCAGAGAGACATATCCTCACTGACAGCTTCATTAATTTCAGTTGAGTTACTCTCAGAGATTAATTTGACTCATTAAATCAAAACTAAGTTCTCACTAAAATTAGTTGTAGCCATCCTGCTTACCTAAGAAGCCTTAAATATCTAAACTATTATTAGATCAGATAAATTAATTAATATGCTTGAAAAAGTGTCAGTCAAAACATGAAGAATATTTTATATTTCCACCTTTCTGGCTGATTGCAATAGCTCCAGCTGAGCATGATTATCTCTAGATTAAACAAGAAACAGCTAAATGGAATGACAGAATTATAGAATCACTTAGGTTGGAAAAGACCTTCAAGATCATCAAATCCAACTTTACATTTAAAGACAGTGAATATTAAAGACTCTGTGAGAAGACAATGCAATGGAATATTTTTCCTCAGTATTTTGTAGAGTGGCACAAACCTGTGTATTGCTGTTTTATGATCCAAAACTATTTTTCTTTGGTTTGTAATGGAGGGGAAAAGCATCTAATGGAATTTTAAAAAGAGATTTAACAAGAGACTGAGATTACATATTATTGTTGCTATTATTATTACATTATTTCTTTATTAAAGTACTCTAAAGAGCTGTAGAAGTAGAAGTAAAAATTATATCCATGAGACCAGTCAAGTTGATATGTGAGTAATTTGTGTGGACGGTCTGGATGAGGAACTGGGCAGAGAGCAATGCTCTAGAGTTCATATGTCCAAATTTGTGCTCTCATTTAGACGCACATTCTTTAAAGCCAACTTAAAACAACTTTTCCTGAGTATTTTAAGTACCCATATGTGTTTATTAGCATATACATGAAAACATATATACAGATGTCTTCATTACAAATATGTTTTTAAAGAAAGGCAGTATCTTTTAGTGGCTAAAAGCATCTAAGCTTTTTGTATCATGGTGTTTTTGCCCTACTATTGATTGCAACAGAATTTGGCCAGGATACATTTGGTTGTGCTGAACCTGAAATCTCAAGCAAGCTGAGGTGTTTTCATTAAAATCCATCTGTGAAATGCAAACTTCTCCATTCTCCATTCAATTTAAACTGGACTTTTAATCTTTTAGATACTGAGCAGTCTTAGTACTTGCTGCAAGTCTTAGTGAGTGAATGTTAGGGAGCGTGATGGATATTTATTTGACAGTCATATTTTATTCATGAGACATAACAGAATGTATGTGGCTAATGGCCAGGAAATAATCACTCTTTTGCTGAATGCATGCATTTAGGTGTTTTATGAAGCTGCTTGAAATCAGATAATTCCCAAAAGAAAACTGCTAGTTCTGCTGGTGAAATACATTACCTAGTTTCAGAGGATAATTGAAACTTTTTTTGCCCATTACTAGCTATGATACTAAGAACTTCGTAAGAAATTGTAATCTGATCGTCTGCTTCTCTGAGTTACCTGCCAAAAAAAGAAAAAAGGTTCTATAGTTGGTTAAAATAAACAACTCTTACGCTTTCAGAAAACTTGTTCTGTACTAATAAGAATTATGAATTATAAATTGAGACCGAGTGCTTAACAGTGGATCAAACAATGTGTGAAGTTGTTAAAACTGTTTATTCTTATATATTGTTTAATAAATTAGCAGTTCAATAGAGGAAAATATTCATATACCACCAGTAAATCATTAGACAACTTTCTTTTTGTGGTGATAAATGTAACTGTATTTGACTGAGTTAGAGAAAATCAACAGTAAAAATCTTTAATTGGGTTTTACAACAAAAGTTATTGAAATTTCATAAAACACATTTTCTAGATGTCTGGTTAATATTACTATTATCCTCTTCTAATAATGAAATGAGACTGGTTTAATTATTTTATTATATTGATTTAAATTTTAATCAATTGCAAAGTAATCATTGCCTTTATTGTATTTTATTATTTAAAAAGGTAAACTGAAATGCTTGTCTTCTGTTTTAGCTACTTATATTTTCTTAATCATATTTCTACAAATGAAGAACCCTCTGAAAACTAGGTATGTCATCAAGAACTTTATTTAAAGTCTTTCGTTGTGCTTAATCTTTAGCTCTCTAAAACCAGACTGTTTTAACACTCAGGGAAGAAAGAAAGTACTTTAAATAAATGATACTCACACAAAAGCACACACATAAACAAACAAATGCCTAAGGATTACAAAGTGTACTTTTCAGTAATTACACACTCACACTATTTAGTCCTCTCCTCTTAAGCATTGGGTAATTGGTTTTGAGGAAGGTGAAGACATAGGTTCTGGTAACAGGTAGATAAAGAAAAGTCATATTAGAATATGAAACTTCCTTGAAAAGCTTATTACAAAAGATTGCCAATGACCTCACTGTAAAAGAAATGTCAGTGAAGCCCATGCAGCCTGACTCTGAAAGACATAACTTAGAGAACAAAACAAAGCAAGGAACATATTTCTGCAGCTGAAGTAAAAGTAACAAAGGATAAAGAATTTTGAAGTAAAAAATTACACTCAAATGGATTTCTTGAATTAAGAAAATAAAGACTGGAAGAATACGTGTGTGTTACATAAGCAATTGTTAGATGTAAATAATCTTACAATCTAAAAAGAGTTATTTGTTTACATATAAATAAATCACTACTATGTATAAATGTGATCTTCAGTTAAGGCCAGGAAACTGTGGGCCACACATACTTGATGGTCTTTGATTATCAGGCATCTTTCAAACTGATACATCAAAAACTTTTCTTCAAAAATCTCAAACACTTACAGCTGGAAGCAAGAGATTGAATTGGCTGCTTTTCAGAGTTACTTTTCTCAGAAAAAATAAGGTTGTTGTTTTTTTTTCCCTGATGCTTAAATAGGAAATTCTAAGATCAAATAAGTAACATTTCACATTTTTTTAATCAAAAATTGATCCAGGTAGATAGGGATATATTAACATATAATACAAGTTATAGAGGTGAAGAAGAATAAAGGAGAGGAAAATGAAATAAACAACTATGAGTAGTTTCAAGGGGTTTTTTAGTCACTTTTCTGAGTTTTCTGTAATATTATAAATAAAACTTTCAAATAAAAGTTAATCCCTACTTTTTTTAATTAAAACCATAATTTTGCAATTAAACATTGTAATCAAAAGTATGAGCTTTTACCAAAGATGTGCAGGATCTTTGATTATCATGGCCAAAGTCTGAAACTCATCACTTCACAACTAAGAGAGTATCAGAAGCCTTTTTCAAAAATGTGAAACTAAGGAACAAAATTGTGTCTGGAGTCGTCTTAATAGTCTTCAATGGTAATAAAAAGAAACAGTTGGCATTTGCAAGATAGTATTCTGGCAAGCTCAAAGCTCCCTTCAACTTGGATTTTATTATTTTTTGGAAGTTCTTTTTATAGTGTGGAAATTTCTGTTATCCTGAAAAGAAATAAAAATAATAATAAAAAGCTCTAAATAAAAAAATCAATTTTTCAACATATTTTAATTTAGAATTTATTATTAAAAAGGGAAAATAGGGATGCATTTTAAAAAGTAACTTTTCATTTAAAAAAACCCAATATTTTGAAGGAAAATTCCAATCTATTCTATAGAGTTCTCAGAATTATATTGGAAGAAGATTGCTTTTGTTGCTGTGTATTCTGCTTTGTTTATTACAAGCTTAATGCTATAGAGACCACTGAACTTAGTGAACATATGAACATATTTCCTTGATTTTAATGACATTTGTTACTAGTTCAGTTTTACACTTCCTTTTCAATTTGCTTTTTTTCTGGTCCTATTTGTCCTTTCTGTCTGGACTTTGCTCCTCCATTCACTGAGAATGCGCAGATGTTAGTGGATTATACTGTGTCTCCCAATATGTTTTTATCTTTTCCAGGATCTTACCTGCTGGCCTCAGCAATAAGAAATAACACACCAATTAAACAGGACAAGAGTGGGGAAAGAGGGAGTATATCATTAAGCAGTTGCAAAATAGAGTTTGAATGAATAAGGTAAAAAGAGATAAAGAAATTCAACTCCATATTCCAGGAGGTTCCAGTTATATGCTTCTAGACTCCTGCATCTAAAGAAGGGAGAGGATGTTACAAAACTTGTTTTATTAAGAAGACAAATATGTTAATCCTCCAAAGTTCAAGGTTTGAGTGCAGTTTGAAAACATTTACTGAGCCTATGAAGACTGGAATCCAAATTTCTCAAAATATTTCTTTAACTTTTCTTGCTTGTTTTTGCTGTTTTTCATGTTCAAGTTTATCTGAGAACCAGAAGGGTGAAGATACACATATTGTCTTTCTGAGTAGTTTGAACACCACTGACCATTCTGTCTGTGAAGATCTCTCAGAAGTGCAGATGACAAATGATTCAAAACCTGAAGGAGTAGCAAGGTATGACAGTTTGAGGCAAGATGGAATGATTCCTCTGGGGGGTCAGGGAAGAGGAACTTCTATTTATATTGCACATGTATATACGATTACAATTTTATATATATATATAAAAATATATGTCACTTTCCATGGTTGCTAAGATTTTATAAGGACTGTCAGCTGATTTTCTTTGCATAAAGATATTTGCTATGGCTCACATTTCAGACAGTTGTTAATAAGTAGATTAAATTACTGAAGTGGTTAATTGTTGTTTTAATTTGCTTAATTATGCTATTCTTTTGAAAAAAATGCTTCCATATGGATTAACTTCAGTACTCCCTGCTTTTTCACTGTGTTACTGAAATGAAACTTTCTGCAGAACCAGTCTAAACTAGATGATGTAGAATCTTCATCCTGTAATTAGGGATGAATGAAGCTCAGAGAGCTTTGGGTTTTGGATAATCTTTCCAAAGTTAAGATGCTTAGCATGTGTTTTTCTGAAGTTATCTGGCTGAGGTGATGTTTTTGCAAGGAACATTAGCTCCTCTCAGTATTCAGATACTTTGTATACATTGATTAGCTACTCTTTAATAATGAAAGGATTTTCTAAAGTAAAAATTATAAAAAGGTATATGAGGTAAAATTCAAATATCAGAAACAGTTTGGGAAGGAATTCAGCAAGGTAATATTTCCCATGGTGGGTGTTCCTACCATTTTGCTGCTTAACATTTGATCTTCTCTTTTCTCCATCTTGAGAATTGAAACAGAAGAGTATTTGCACTACCCTTCTGCACAAGGTGAACTTTAATATTTGCACTAAAATGACAAAGTCTCTTTTTCTCTTTCCTTCTTCTTCCAGAAATGGCAAAGATATGACTAAAAGTGGATGTGTACTTTTTGTGGCAGATAGAGGCTTACCTCATCACCTAAGTTATCTAACCATTTTAATCCTTATAGATCAGACATATTACTGTGCATATGACTTTGAAGCTGTAGCTATTAACTTCTAGTGTAATAAGACAGGACTCAGTATTTGCAATTTCATCTCATCTAGAACTCCTTCTGACAAGAGAAAATAACTGAGGTGCTTAACAGTCCTTCTAATATACTATACCTGCAATTCATGTTATATTGAAACAGAGCTTTCTGACAATCTCTTGAAGGCTTTATTTTGCTTGCCATTTTCTTTCAAGTATGTTTCGAGTTCACTGAATTTGCATACATTATAAATTTAAGAAAGAGTAGTGTCTCCTTGTCCATAGTGTCAAAATTTCTAGTTGTAATAAAACTCAATCGCTCTGAATAAAATTCTTTCATTATATCTGATTTATGGACATAAGCACTGTGGCATGAGAGGTACATTTATTAGGTGCATTTAGGCATCATGGGTATTTCTTGTCAGTAATAGTTCATCAGCTTGTACTGCAGGATGCTTGCATGAAAGTCTTTTCTCAGTCTTACAAGGATCCAGTGTTTTAGATTTTTATTTGCCATGCAGTTAACAGAGTAACAGTGTGAATATATATATTTTCTCTCATTTTTGTTTCTGGCAGAAATACTTTTGTCAGGGCTATTCACTCATGATTAAAAAAAAATCCAAGTTTTCTTTCTCAAAACTGAATGAGTAAGATTGTGAAAGTGTTTGTTTTGGGGGTTTTTTGGTGGGGCTGGGTTTTTTTGGGAAAGTCCATGTTTTTTGTTTTTGTTTTTTTTTTTTTTTTGCTCTTGAAACATTCTAAGTACTTTGCTCTACTACCATGGTTTAAAGGACAAAAAAAATAAGACAGTGAAAAATTTTTGAAGTCAGATATTATGGACAGCATTTCTGTGTGCCTTTGTGTGTCTGTGTGTGTTATGGCTTTCTTTTAATGTACTTGGTAGAAGAAAATGTATGCATAAGAAATTAATGTATAATCACTAACTACACCTTGTTTAAACTTGTGATTGATGACATTCTGTATATAATATCTGGAAAAACTTCTTCAATTCCACATTGTCTTGCAAGTTCACAGGTTCTGGGATGAAAAGGAACACCTTCCTGGCTCCCATATGATTTTTTTACTATTGTAAATCACAACCTTCCAGTAAAGTTACAATATTTTGTCTACTTTGTATTTTACTTGGTTTTTTTTAATCAGTTGTGTAACTTAATATGTATTTATGCAGATACTTTTGAATTTTTTTTTTCAAATGAATAAAGATCTCAATTATATCTAAATGATGGCTCACTTTTACACATTTTTGACACTTTCATTTAAAAGCAAATTGGAGTTCAACTATAAATATGTATTCTAAATTTTAATTTTAGAGAATCCTTTAATTACTAAGGAGTAACTACTCAATGTATGTGAAGTATCAGAATACTGATAGAAGCTATATGTTCCTTGTAAAAACATCACCCCAGCCAGATAACTTCATAAAACCACAACTATAATTAGGCAAAAGAGAAGTTTGATAAATAAAATAAAATGTCTCAAACACACTACTAAAATAAAATATAAATTTAAAGTTTTTCAGAGAATACTTGATTTATTGTAAAGGAACCACATGTAGATTAATAGGTCTACTAAACTGTGTATAATGTTTCTGACATTTTGGATCTCTTCTGATGACACCTTGTTTTTATTATGACAGTAGAGAAATCCTTCCTCTTTGTGACCACTGCTTGCTAGTAACTCAAGAATTTGAGGTGAAAGAAAGGCATTCTGCTCAAAGGCAAAAATAAATATTTAGAATTGCTATGTTTTTTTGTGTATTTTATGATAACCCTCATTGTGTCCTCTGAAATTATATAGGTCTCTAAAAAATCTAAATTAAAAAAAATCAACAGATATGTGGAATGAGAAAATGAAAGCAGGAGATAGTTTAATATCTCAGAGTTAGAATATGCAGTAACAATGCCACATGCAGTTTAGAAACCCCAACCTAAATAGCTGCCAACCTAAAGATACTTTACCGATTAAAAGGAAATATAAAGTGTTTGATGGAAATAGGGCAAAGAAGGGTAATCTGTTTTCCTTATGGAGATTAAAAAATGGTAAAAGAGATAGAATGAAGACAAAAATCTCTGAGACCATGCCCATGTGGAATTAGAAACAAAAACAGTCAGGAGATACCTGAAAATGAATATTGAATGCAGCACACATACCCACCATAAGTAATAATCATAATAATCCTCATCATAGTGATAATAAAAAAAACAATAAATGAAAAAGAAAGAACCAACAAGATTATTATGATTGTATAGTTAACTAGTTTTATATAAAACTTCTGAATTCGAGACCTTTTTTCTTAAGAATTTGTGCCAATTTGTTCTTTCCCATGGAATCTTTGCCATTTCACTGCAGAAAAGCAACATTATGAAATAAAATGCGCCATAGAATTAAGTACTCTGAAGCAGTTATAGAAAAATTTTAATCAGTGAAAGCTTTAATTTTAGAGCAAGTTGATGTGAAAGAGTCTGATGTAGACTCTTAAAGATCATTTAAAGTTAAAAGAATGACTCTGAAGATTTTTGGCTTTGAAGAAAAACACATATGTCATGTAAGTTTATAATTTCCCTCGTGATGTTCACAGTTGCAGTATGTCTGTTTGCTTATTGAGTGCTTTTTCTTTTTATTCTTTTAACTTAAGGAAAGTAAGTATAAAATGAGTGGAGCTGCAGACTTAGGGTGAAAGATCAAGAGAATGGGGTCATGTATAACATTGTGGCTCTTAGATTCTAAATGTGTGATAGCTAAACTATGTCTATATAACAGTTAAAATAAAACATTTTGATGTTCTGTACTTCTTTTGCCTACTTTTCTTCACCTTCATTATTTTTAGTATGTTATGTGGCCTTGTTTTTATAAAAAAATATTTTCAACTTGCAAATTACACCTTTCTTTAAGAATATTGTGTGCCCCTGCTTCCTTTGAGATGAGAGGCACAGCCAGCCAGAGGAGAATAGCACTCTGTTTAAGAGAGAAGTAAGGAAAGAAGGTCACAAGTCACATTTTATACTGTGTTATATAATGTAGGATTCAGCATCTGAGCAATACAGATCTGAATAGATAGTCTAAGAAAACTCAGTCCTTTTTATACTTTCAATATATAAAAATAATTATGTATATCATTTATATTCATGTTCTTTATAGATGTTCCTTTACTTTTAAAGATCGCCTTAATATATTTAAAATAATAGACATTTGAAAAAACATGATTTAATAATACATTATTCATTAACAGCAAAGCATATCTGCCTTATCCATATCTTCTGCTAGAGATTAACACCTGTTTTGTAACACATTGCTTTTTAGTTTGCCTGTCAATACTATAGGTTTATTGCACAAGGTAAACTCAGCAGTCAGACCCTGTCTGGAATTTGAGTAATACCAGGAAATCCTTAAAAGCTGCACCTAATCTTTCATACATATTTAAATACTGAAATGTTATGTTATGTCTGGGGCTTTAACTTGCATTCACTTCAGTAGATTACATACTGTCTGGCCACATAAAAGCCTGAAATCTATTTTAATGTAAAATAAATAACTTTCATTTCAATTAGTAGCTGTAATTCAATTAATTAGTATTGGCAAACTAGGTAAAATTATTCTAATTTGGTCATAGACACGTGTAAGTATAAAATGTAATTATTTTACTGATTTCTTACCATAAATATAGTTTTTTTTCCTGAGCTGACCAATTTTTTTCTTCAACAACTTTATAGAAGCCCCCTTGAGAGACATTAGATGTTTAAAGAGGATATTAGCTGACAACCAACCTGAAAAGTAGAAGACATGATTCCTAATCAGCAGAAAGCCCAGTGATTTATTGCTGTTGATTAGTTTGAGATTCTCATTTGTCTTCAAGGACCTGGAAAGCCAGTCAAAGGCTTCTGGGAAGTGATAGACTTTTAAAAACTTCAGTAGCTGCTAATCAAGAGCTTACCAATTGATCACTAAACCACAGGTTCATGAGATCATACAGGATATTTAAACTGCTTTACAACTGAAATACTCTGGAGTAGTGCAGTAAAATTATGTTTTAAAAACTGTTAAGGAGTACCTAGGATGAAGCACCACTCCTATGAGGAAAAGATGAGAATTGGGTTTGTTCAGTCTAAAAAAAAGAAGGCTTACGGGGAACCTAAGTGTGGCCTTTCCTTACCTGAAGGGAACTTTTAGAAAAGATGAGGCAAAACAATTTAGAAGAGCATGTAGTGACAAGACAAGAGGGAATTGGTTCAAATTGAAAAAGAGTAGGTTTAGATTAGATATTAGGAAAAAAATTCATTACTGTTGAGGGTGGTGAGGCACTGGAACAGGTTGCCCAGAGCAGTGAATGCCCCATCACCAGACATGTTCAAGGCCAGGTCAGATGGAGCTCTGAACAACTTGGTCTAGTGGAGTGTGTCCTTGTCCCCCTGTCTGGGGGCTTGGAACTAGATTATCTTTAAAGTCCATTCCAAGCTGAGTCTTTTCATGGCTCTATGATTCTACAGACTGTAGTGGGCTCATTGGGAAAGTACAAAATGTTACCCCTTCATCAGATTACCAGATTACCACTAAATGAGAGGGAGAAAACAGTGGGACAGTGACACGTGGTAAATACTGTAATAGCAAATGCTTATGTCTCCCAAAGAAAGCTGTTTGATTGGAAGATCTGGATGGATTCTTTTTTTCCCCCGAGGAAAGAAAAAAAATCAGTCTATTTCTTTCAGACATGCAAGTCAAAAAGCTCGAAGAAAAACAGTGGTCACATGGTTGGGTTATAGGAAGACCTCACTCTATTTCTCATTCTGCATTTCTAGTTGCTTTTGGCATAGCTGCAGTTTGTCTCTCCAGCAATCCAGAAAACAGCTTTGTTTCTTTAAACAAATTTTTTAAAACAAATTTAAAAAAACCCTGAAAAATTGAACAAAAAAAAGAAAACAGTAGCTATGAGGGAAGAATTTTGTAATTCTTCATTATAAAATACCCTAGGCCTTATAGCATGGGAGCATATTTTTTAACCTGAACCTATTGTATGCATGTTTAAAAATAGGAATATTTATGTATTTTACTTCATAATTCTTAATTAAAATGCCTATATAGTCAGAGACATTAAGTTGGATATGAAATTTAGCCCAATCTATAATAAAGAGACACCTCAAATACCAAAAATACTTGAGTTGTTTTCAAATAGTACCTTTGGTGTCATACCCCAAACAGCAATGGCAGGTGGGTAATAGAAAATCCACAGATCAGTTCAGTGGCAGATACAAAGGAGTGTTTTCTGTTTCAGCTGTAAGAGTGGTTCACATCAGTTTTGGATACCAGGTTGTCTGGGAGGTTTACAGTTATTTTAATGTGCATCTGTAAATGACAGTTCACTAAATGGGAACATAATCAGATTTTTTTCTTTACCAAACAAGACAGAGAGAGTTATAGATTAATTTTTGTCTTTCAGTTTGAGGCTGAAGTGACAAGGATTGTTGAGTCAGTCTTCTATCAAAGAAGGGGTTTTGATCTCTATGCTATTTTACCTTCTACTCCTCCTCCATCCTTTCTCTTGCCCTAGTTCTGAAATTACATTTTCTTTATCTTCTTTATACCATTACTGGTTAACTCATCAACTCAGAAGAATGATGTTCATTCTGAGGGGAGAGGCAGGAGAAAGGTGTTAGTTTGAGCTAGTTCATGGAAGAGATCTGTGCTCCAGTTTTACAACATAAATGACTCTTATAACGGCACAGTAACATTAGAGGGATAACATGGAGGAAAATGCTGATTTGTTCAATGAAAGTGTAACATTGGAACAGCATAGCCTAGCATTTAACCTAGCTAGGAACAGCTTAGTTTACCTTTTCAGATTATAGTCTAGTAAAAACACTACTTTTCGTTCTAAACACTCACCTTGTGTATATATCCAAAGAAGGGAAACGAAGTCTAGAGCATATTTATGAAAAATGCCTGAGTGAACAGGAGTTGTCTTGCCTGGAGAATAGGAGGCTGAGGGAAGACCTTATCACTCTCTACAACTATCTGAAAGGACGTAGCAGGCAGGTGGATGTGGTCTCTTCTCCCAAATAAGAGTTGATAGGACAAGAGGAAATGGTCTCAAGCAATGTTTAGATTGAATATTAGGAAAAAATCCAAAGACCCCTTTCCTCACTGAAAGGGTCATCAAACATTGGAAGACCTGCCCGGGGAAGTGGTGGAGTCATGCCTGAGGGTATTTAAAAGATGTGTAAATGTGGTACTTAAGGACATGTTTTAGTGTTGGGCTTGGCACTACTGGATTAATAGTTGGACTCAATGCTCTTAGAGGCCTTTCTCAACCAAAATGATTCTATGATTCTATTATCAAATGATGTGTTTGAACAATATTGAATGCAGCATATTATGGAAGACCAAGATAAGCCCTTAGCCAGTGCAAAAATGGGATAACTACATTGAATTAAATCTATGCTGACATAGATCTGATGAAATATAATATGATTAATCAACTTGTTAAATACCTTTTGTCCTAAGGGACAGAGGACAAGAAGTTCCAAGAATATTATATTATCATTTTTATTTTAAAGCCAGTTGCCACATTTGAGGAGAAAAATATTATTAACTTGCAGAACAACCCAGAACAGGGGAGTAAATTGGTCATGGCATCCCTCCATGGGGGAAAGCTCTGAATGGACTCACCATTTAGTAGGTTTTAACGTACCAGAGTAAGAAATCTGTTCTGAGTTATGTGTCTTTATGAAGACAGGTTTCATGACTGCAGTTTCTCACTAAACTACTAAGAGAAATATTGTAATGTTATAATTTGTTTTTTCATGTCTTGAGTTTCTCTATCAACTTTACCAGTTGCACATAGTGACAACATGAAGGAATAGCCTCAAGAATGAGGGATATCTAAGGTTGCTTTGAATCTAAAATGTGAGGGGCTTTTTTTTTTTAGATTGTATGTGGACTTTATTCAGCCTTAAGTGTTAATCAGTAATATCAGTAATGTGTGAAAGTAAATGCGGGAAATAAATGGAAATTAGTAAACTAAAGCTGAAAGAAATGCATTCTTTTCATTTATGGAAAAAGAACATATTTTATAGCAAACTATTCAGGTTGTTATTATATGGTCTCCTACAGATGTCAAATCTCCATAAGTGAGACAGGATTCTGAGAAAGCGTATAATTTGTCACCAGATAAAAAGGGCATATAAACTGAGGCTTTGGAGAAATATATTACTGGAGACTAGGTGCAAGCAGCATTACATAAACACTGTAAACATAGAAACTATTTCCTTGTTCCTGGGATGATATATTTTACAAAGTGCTTTCATTATTGTACTACAATTCTGTATGACATTTACTTCTGGAATGCTTTCTCCTATTTTGCTGATGCTTTTCTCTACCTGTTTATTTTTTCCCTGTAAATAGCAAAATTTAGAATACTGACATAATTCAGAGAGTTAATGAATTATGCTTACTTTCAGTTTATGGTTAAAGCTAATATTGGAAATAAAAGTCCCCTTGGATAATTTGCCTTTTGCTAGACAGATTCATGTTAAATGTCTATTGCTTGAATACATTGCACTGTGATGAAACTAAAAATTTTTTTCCATAGGAAATAGGATAGTCATTCTCCTTATCATAAGAGGTTCAGTGACTTCAGATCACTATCATGTGGCTAGAACACATGATATAACCCTGTATGTAAAGAGATTCTGTGAATGCAATACTGCATGTATCAAATATGTATTAAAACACAACTAACTGGCACATTTCCTGCTCATATTTTATGGAAATCACAAAACACCAATGCACTCAGATATTAAACAGGTTATATTGTTCAGTTTATTCCAGAAGAGATTATAGATTTGAGCTAATATATATGCAATAGTTAAGGTCCGTGGTTTCAAACACAACTCTACCAAATCATCAGCAAGTGTGCACTTTTAATGGATCTGGCCTTTGAACATGGGAGTCTAACTACTGTTCAAACACTCTTCTGATTCCTGCCGGACCTAGATGTCTAGTTGCTGCAAAGAGCAATTCTAGGCATGAGCACCACAAATAATTTCAAGTGTTCAGAGAATAACCTGGCCAAAAGCTACTGGATTGGATGACTGGAGAACAGATAGTTTGAGTTGCAGCCGTGTATTTAAGTATCCAAAGATCCTAAACATCTTTTGATTCTATCATGTGTCCCAACAAAGAACTTAGACTGTGCTTCTCAAGTAACTGCCACAGACATTGCTGTTAGTAAATAGCATTTGGAAAATATAAATATGTGTAGATATAGCAGAGGCCACTTGCATCTGGAAAAATAGAATTACTTTAAGCAGCTTTTAACACCAGCTTGTTTTGAACTTCAACATTAAGAACACCAGTCCATTATAATTCTCTAAGCATTTTTTTTTGCCCAGTGGTCCTGTAAAAATAGAATTTCCATTCTTTTTTTACATAACAGAGGGTTCATACTAACTGAATCTTTTGTGCAAGGCCCTACTTATGACCTGTTAGGCTTGTTATCAACTGCTTCTGAGAGCTCACAGTGTGAGAGTTGGGTATCTGCTGCCTTTTCTGATGATGCACAATTTTGTCTTGGGATAACAACAAAGGTCTTGAAAATATGAACATAGGTTGAAAGCGGAAGCCCCAGAACAATAAAAATTCACTGACAGTCGATCACTGATCACTGAGAAAACATGGCCTTGAGACCTGGGTGAAGACAGGTTTTGCTTTATGAAAAGGAGCAGCAGCTGAGCAAAGTTTAAAAAGAGCAAAGCAGTCACATGCCATGGCCTGGGAAAACAACCCTGCCTCAGTGCTGCAGAGTGCCAAGTCTAGAGGGAGGGGAGGCCATGGGTTAACAATTCTCTAGAAACATGACTGTCTTACAAAAGGAAAAGATACCAGATTTGAGGACCTTGGTGAGAGAAAAAAATCCAACTGCTGCATTTTTGTCTTCTCTTGTCAACAAGCTCTGTAAGTTGACTAGCCTGATAGCTAAGATTTTGTAAAGGATTAGCTCTACACATTGTTGCATACTCCCAGCTAATGTAGGATTGTATAAAAGTGGTACCCTCAGGAGAACAAATTTGACACCCTCACCACTGGGAAGCCCAGGGTGAAGAAGGAGCAATGGGCTGCCAGTGGATCCACAAGTGTTTACTATCTTCTGCCTCATCTCACTCTCTCCCTGTCCCCCCTGCCCTTTTTCTACTTGTTTCTATCTCTCTACCTCACATTTACTGTTAAAGAAAAGTCTGTGTTATTGATTTCAGCATATGGTTTCGTCTGCACCATAATTCAGGTAGAGGCACCTCTCACTAATCTGATCATAAAAACAGTGTCACTTTGAAGAAGTTATCACCTTTTTGTTCCAGGCTGACATGTTGGCTGCCACTGGACTTGGCCTTAGCCACATAATTAGTAACCTCTGCTTTAGCTCCACAGAATCTCATTCCCCTTTCTGAGGTAATTTTCGCAAAAGAATCTGTTGATTCTAATCCATCAGGTACTGCATATTGTGGATATTATTACCTGCTTAATATCTTACTGCTTGGGTGTAATATCCATACTAACTTTGACAATCGTTCACTAAATTTGTATTCCTAAATAAATTGAACTTCATAACACCTATCTTTATGTGTGTCACTTCAGTAAGGAGCTGGTTTTGCTTTCAGTGATTAGTGAAAACAATGCCAAAACTATTAATCATTTTCTGTGTCCAAACTCTGTACCTATTACAGTCTCTATTATCTGTACAATCTACACATTGCTTTTTTCTCTAGCAGTCCTTATGTTTTGTGACAAACTATGTTATTGACATCTTTTTATAATACATTATATGGTAGACTGCAGTTGAATCTATTATGTAGAATAAAATGTGAAGTAAATAACAGAATCAGACATTTCTTTATATAGTATTACCTAGGATGAAGTCACAAGAAAAAGTTTTACTGCATGAATTTGCCCCCACTTCATAGTTAACATCAAGAAAAATATGCTGTCTTGCCAACTTCTGTTACCAAGTATGCTTTATAATGCACTGAAGGAAAATGTAGTCCAGCTAAATATATTAAAATAAACGTGCCTATTAAAAAAAGAAAGCCTATTCTGCATCATGTAAGATGCAATAACAGCTTCTTTTCAAGTATTTTCTTTGTTAAAAAGGATACATTAACCATTTGCCAAAGCTGAATTTACTTACACAATTCCCGAGTCTTTCTAAATAAATCTTTTTAAAAATAATTAAAGTGGCAAAAAATAAACAGATATATGAAGTACCAAGGAAAGAGGACATTGCCAGCTTTTATTGTACTGAAAAACTGTTAGTTTGTATTAACAAAGATAGTCTTTTAGCAGTCTAACAAGTAAGAATGAATTCATTCCCTTTCTTTACTTCAGAAATGCTGAAACACCATATTCAAAAAGCTTTAGTCTTTATTTCTATGTTTCTTATTTTCTAAAGCACTGCCTTTATGGGTAGGAACTTCATTTTGCTTAGTTTGTTAGGTAAAATATAAGCAGTTAAATTGTGTTTCTTTTCAATGCAAGAATAACCTTAAAAAGTTCTCCGAGTTATTCTGGAAATATGTTCTTCAGTAAGCTCAAAGTTAGCAATATAAATATATTATTTTATAATACACTCTATAATATACCTTTCACCAGCCCTGTCAGATATGAGGCAGATTTACACACCTTATGTTATGCTCCTAGTGAACATATTGAGTATAGCAGGTTCCCACCTGGAGTGCTGGACATACAGAAGAGACAAATACATCAAGGTGCAGGGGGGTGAGGGTGGATTTTTTTACCTGTATAGTTTTTCCAGCATGGGATTATTCATTTGTTTGGAGGAAAAAAACCCAAAACAACAAAACCAAACCAAATAAACAAGCAAACAAATAAACAAACAAAAGAAACAAAACCCAAATGGCTCTGATACAATTCTGGAAAAAGATTAAAGGTTATATTATGATGCTGGTGAATTGCTGCTGTTGAACTGAATCAGAGAAAAAGCTTCTTTAAGCATATATATAAAATAAACTTTAAGACTCTTCTCTTGAGCTGTATATAATATAGACTCAGTTTATGCAGAGAGAAGGTACATAGTTTGGTCTGTTCATTTCAGTCTTAATAATCTTATATTGTGATCTTTTCTCTTTTTGTGCTGCATTAGCAGAAAGAAATCTGTTTGAGTGAAAGAAACTTATCATTTTGAAGACAGCAAGGCAAAATTCAATGGAATTGGTCCTTGGGATGTCTGGCTTGTCTTTTTCAGTGAGCAATTTCATTAAAACAAGCAGTTGGTGAGGAAAATATTTATTCATAACTTTTTGTGATCGTTCACATAAATTAAGGTCTGGACACCTTTTGTTCATTGGGAATAAGATCTGCCCACAAAAAATTTTTCTCAAATCAGGCATCACACATTTGTAGAGACATCTACTCATGCATGTTGGGGAGGAAAAAATTGAGATTAAATGGATATGGAAGAACTAATAGCAGTAGAGATAGTTCAGGAAACCGTGATTTGCTAACCAGTGCTATGTAAGGGTCCACAGTATTTCACAAGAGAGAAGGTGCCCTGTGTCATATCACACATCTCCTGTCTTCAATATAGCTAGACACAGTCCTGTGGGATTGACAAATGATAGTCCTGAGAGATAAAAATAACTGAAATGACTGAACAAGTTAGAGCAGACAAAAAAAGGATGAATACATGAGATATGCTTGTCTAATAGGGTACCTAAATTGCTTAAATTTATAACAGCAATTCTTCCAAAGCACCAGAATAGTAGAGGTGAGGAAGGCAGACTGCTGCTTGCAGGAGATTTCACAGAATAGAGAAGAGTAAGTGAAATAATTTTTTTAAAATGCTGTTCTAAGATGTTATCTGTGCACTTCTCAAGTGAAAATGCAGTCCTAATTACTCTCTCTTACTTTTAGTGGCAATCTCACCATGTCTTGATTATGGGCACTATCATTGTACTAAGTCATAGTAGCCAGCTCGGTAGCAGCTGTACCAAATAAAGTATTAAAAAGTAATCTGTAATCAATTACTTCCATGTAATCAGCATTATATACCTGTAATGTTGCTTTACAGATCCAGCAATCAGCAGCTGGTAGTGGATTGGTTTCTTAGGAAACCAATAGAAAGGAAACCCTGTAGACCAGCTTTTAGTCTCTGTTAATCCAGTGTGAATTTTTATCTATAATATTTATTGGGTTGTACCATTCATAAAATCAAGGCATATGAGAACCAGATCTTTTATTTATGTAAGCTGAAAAATTCTGCTGCTGTTAACAAAGTTTCAAACTTCAAGCAATGTGATATTTCAATATTTAGTAATGATTTGTAAAATAACTTTGAAAACCACTAGAAACAAATTGTTATAACTGTTAGGTATAAATATTTCTGTTGAAAAAATTTTTCTCTCAAAAATTTAGTTTAATCTCAATCAAAATAATTAATGAAAATTCTGTATGTTAAGAGAAAATGTAAAAACTGATGTGAAGTTTGGTAACAAAACAGAATCCATCAAAAATATAAAAGAGTATCTTATGTCAACTCATTTATGTTGTTCATTTTGATACAATTTCATTTCAAACCACTTTATGTATTGGCTTGTCCAGCCGTATTGTCTATATCTTCTTTTATTGAGAGAGGTTGTCTGTAGGGCTAATTTGGCTACTTTGATTTCGAGGTCACTGATGAGACAGAACTGAGTGATATCAATTTGTATGACTTACCAGAATCAGAAAGGTTGAAACCAGGGCTGTGATTGCACAGCTGTGAACCAGCCTTATTAGCAAAATGGAACAAAAGAACAATAAAGAAAATTGAGTCACTCTATCTCCTTCTAGCTCTTCTGAATCTGCTCTTTAAAGTATATAAAATCTGAAGACATTAATATAGATCTCAGCAGCTATATATAATTACTTTTGTAATGTTCATATAAAAGCAACACAGCATTGCTACTCTCGCTTCTTCCCTACTGAATATAATCTGGCTTCTGCTTTCTCCACCTCCCCATATATCTCTCCCTCCCCACAGCAGGCAGAGTCCAGCTGTGCATGTGTTCTCTGGAACCATTTGCGCATGATTCTGTAAGGCAAGAGCAGCAACATCCTCATCTCACGAGGCAACTACAGCAAATTGCATACCAAAGCTGAATATGAACTAAATATATCAATGCAATAGAGCAGATAATGAACTTATTGGTGTAAGTAAAGGGGAAAGGGTCAAATGGGTCCTGAGTGGCTTTTTACTCACCTACTTTACTCCCCTCCCATAGTTCAAAATGGGATTAGGTGGCACAGGGTTACATATCATACTTCAGTTATTCCAGACCCTTTTAGCACTGGGATGTGTCCACACTGTGGTTTCAAAATATTGAATGACATTACATTCTGAGCATCACAAAAACATGTTTTAATAAGTTAGACAGTGCAGACGTGAAGAGCTCGTATATATGTCCACAAAAAGAAGAAATTTTCATCCAGATTAATGTCTTGATAAAACAAGGAATAGAAAAGCTTGCTGAGCAGTAATGAGATTGTATTTGGGCTGTAACTACTGACCAAACTAATCTGTTCTTTTTTTTAACATCATAATATAATTCAACTTGTTTGGTTGGGTTTGTGACAGTGGGGATTATGCTGAACTCTTGCCAATATGTTCATAATAACTGTCTGCTCTGATTCAGAAGGGACTTAAATTATTCCTGTAACTGTCTGTCCCCAAGGATCATCCATTTCAATATATCTTCTTCAAACAGTTTCCTTTTGTTACACAACTTGTAGAAATTTCCTTTATTTAAGACCTTTACCCTCAATATGGTTGAAATTCCTTGACAATGAGAGCATATCTTAGACATATAAGGACAGACTCTTGTCTCATTTTCCCAGGAACTATAATTAAAAATAAAAGTTCTCCTATGGTCTCACTTCTGTCAGTAATACAAAAAGAAAAAAAATAGTTTTTTTAATCTTTGTTATTTGTCCATAAGAAAATTGTCCCATATGTAATTCCAGCCCCATTCTAAAGTTACAAACCAGTGAACTGTCAGGGTGATTGATGCCTTGTGAAGGTTGACTTAGAACAGAGACTAGACAGAGTTAAAGAATAAAGTAGGTATTTATTAGAAGGCCTCAATGGATACACCTTGGGCAAGAGCTTAGCTAGTGTTACACCTAAGATGAACTCAAAATGGTCACAAAAATGAACGACCGGTCATGGAGTCTCACACTTTTGTAAGTTTTGGTTCATTAGCATATTGGAGTTGATTGTCCAATTAGAGCTTTAGTATGAGCTCCCATCCTTGTTTTTCTCTCTTCAGTCCACCATTGTTTATGCTCTTGGGCCTGAGATTTGGATCATTTGTCCTTGATCCCCAGCTAGAGAAGGAATTGTTTTGTCTCCCTACTCTGTGAAGAGAGCTTACTATCCCCTGATATGAAAGCTCAGAAGTACACACTAAAGCAGTATAGAATCTGAAAAATGTAAAAGCTAAAACTTGAGGCATCATGATGGGGAAAAACTCTGTTAGAGGTGGGAAGTCAGGATCATGAAACAGGAAATGTTACAGAAGCACTGTCACACCTGAGGTGCTGCACTACCATGCATGCTCCAGCAGAGTTGCAGGTTGATTGAGGCCATGAGACCAAGAACACCTCCGTGACAACCTCTGGCCTTAGTGCATGTCACCACCTGTTTCAAAGTCAAGGAGCAAAGTATGGCTTCAGTTACAAGTACTGGAGTACTAAGTCCACTTTTTTTTCTTTTTCTCTTCTCAGTTCTGTTTTTTGCTCCTTCCACTCCTCTCTCATCCAATAATAAAGTACAGCTTTATTAACTAACAGTTTTTCTTGTGTGTTCTTTATCCTTTTCCACCTACAGTGGCTAAAATTCAAAAGCCCTAGTACCTCTACTTTTAGATCAAAGTGGAGGAAAAAAAAACTATTTACATTTATTAATTGCAAAATCATTCTTTTTTTGAGATTATTCTGATTATTTTCTAAATCAAAATATTGCTTGAATCAAAAATGAGTAGTGAAATTTCATTTTCTAGTGAAGAGGTTTTTTGTTTCCAAACAGTTCAAGTTTCAGCATCATATATTTTTGTTCTTATTTACATGCTGAGCAGCTTTTTGGAAGCACAGGAAACATTCTTAAGAGCAGGTTAATTTTTCTAAAATATTGTATGCACCTTACATAGGGTAGACCTTGCTATAAATCTACTGTTTTCAGTGTAACATGGAATTTACAGATTTTGCATTTATTATTCACAGAATAATATACTCTGTAGTCATTTGTTATTCACACATATATGGCTCTTCTTGTTTCCATTTAAAATTCTGTTTATAACAAAATATTTATTATCTACTTGTTTCACAATTCAGTAATTTTTGTGAAGTGCAGGAGATTTTAAAAAATGAAATTTCTTCACACGCTAAATGTTGTAAGTTAATTAATATTTTCAAATTCACCAACATAATGTATGTCTTGGATAAACGGTTTGCAAAGAATGGCATGTTGATATTGCTTCTTGGTTTACAGACCACATACCACTTATTTTAACAATGGCAGAGCTAAAAAATAAAAACTGCCACTGTGAATTCTCTTTGTAATATCAATTTCATTATTTTTAAGACCATGGTTGGTCTACTAGTTTCTTACACATATTATAATCAGTAAAACTCCCACCAATAACTTCAGTTACAGACTTTCAATGCTTTGTGCCTTTGGCTGAGGAAGCCTGATAGTTAAGCAAGCTCAAATAGTCAGCTAGACTGTGATGTGAGAAGTGGTCCAGTAAAAGCAGTAATTACAGGAACAAACAATACTCTTCATGTAGAATATCTTCTTTTCCCTGACATTGCTGCTGCTGCTGCTATTTTGAGGGAAATTTACATATTCAAACTTCATATTTCTATGAGAGAATTTCCTTGAACAAAAGGTGATTAAACATTAAACTAATTATAATCAAATGTTTGCCTAATCACCAAATGAATTGGTGTTTTTAATTTAAATTTTGTATATCTATAAAACACTTAAAATGAAACATTTTACTATCATTTCTTTACACCTTTATATAAAGCCATATTTGGAACTTCACATACACAAGGATGAGTCCTTCTTAGAACTAGAGTGAAAATTTGAATAAAACCTGACATTTTCTGATGAATATGCACGAAAAAGTTGCAACACAAATTAATAAGGTTCCCTCCGAAACTAAAACCAAAACCCCCAACTCCATGGAAAGTGATGACTAGTGTTCTGTTTCCAGCTGCTCACTGTATTTCTGGTAGCAGTCTATCAGAAACACTCTTATCAGTATTATAAAGCTGTAGTGTACATAATTAGACTCTTAATTAGTCCTTAGTGATACAATTTGCAGTGTCCACCATTTCTAGCTCTGTGCTCATATGGCAGAAAGAAATATCTCTGTAACTACGATATGCTCTGATGGAGGTCATAATTGGTTTGGAATCCTTCTCCAACTTCATTTCACTAACAATCTTTTACTAGACTTCATTTAATCCTAAGGTTACTAGAAGCATGCTGAATTTATAACTCCTCTGACATAAAAAATAACAGTTTGTCAGTCTAATATTTGGAATTCAACCATGATTCATTAAAGGTAAATAAGAAAGCTTATTTCTATATTTAAGTTCTTCTGTTATGAATTCTGCAATGGATAGGATTGTGAAGAAGATTCAGAGCTGAGCAAATAGCAGCTGGTTGCATGTTCTGCATGCCCACTATGCAGTCAGTGGTAAAGATACAGTTTGATTAACACTGGCCTACTGTTTGGCTTCCAACAGTCAAAGAAACAAGGTGGCACAATAAGAAGAAATGGATATCCAAATATTCCTTTAAAACATTGTAGGTCTTCTTTCTCTGAAGTCACTGAGAAGTTCTTACCAACTCCGAAAAATGAAAAATCCTAAGTGCTTCCAGCCTGCACATGTTGTACCTCTTACTACAGAAAATTTGCCCAAATCAGCTGAATATGCTCTCCTTAGAGGCTGTGGAGCATCTGCAGAGCAGCATTGTATAGATTAGAATACTAGATTCACAACTTGCCTTGAAGGTCCACATACTCTCCCAGAGCATCTGTGTAATGCAAAATGTGATTAGGCCCTAATTTACATTATTCTCTTCATTTGATGTATTGTATTTCAGGAACTCATTATTCTTTATCCTCTTCCTTTCTTCCCTGAATACATTCCATTTCATCTTCTGGTGAGACATCTGTGCTTAATTAATTACTGCAGACCTAATAAAAAGAGTCTGTAGACAATTTAATATTTTTGTGTTCAATGGATCCAGTATACACCAAGATAATTTGCCTCAGAGAAAGCAAGACTTTCACTGCTTAGGCCCTAAATATATATATCAGCATTTTTTATTCTGTTGCATAATGTTAATGTGCACTGACATGTGGAGGAACTCCAGATAAGCAATACTTGGTAGTGACAATTAATGACAATTGGGCTTCAGGGTTTTTTTGATTGGTTTCCCCCCTTCCTTTCCTCTGACAAATAGAGTAGTCTTTTTTTATTAATTTGCAATTAGTAGCAATGTTAACTGGAAAATGCAGGCTTTATGAAATGGAATTTCATAAACACAGTTGGACTTTTCAGTGAGATTCTGAAGCAAGTATAAGCAATTTTATTGTTACATATTTGTAGCACTAAATAGGAACAATGGTTCTTCCCCTTTGTCTTGGCTAAATGTAAAATAGCAATAAATAATAAATTTGTTTATAACTTTTCCTTTTTTTTTTAATATTACATTTACCTGTTTTTTCTCAAAGTCAGTTTTGCCATCCTAAAAGACTTTTCTGGCACCCATGTAGCCAAAAAACCAAGAAGAAAAAATGAAAAGCAAGAAAACCTGCCTTATGCAAAAACTCTCTGAGCAGCATTCAAAAAGTAAAGTTCTGATAGTCCGGCTTTGCAGGACATGTGTTTGGCCTTAGACTTAAGGACAGACCAAAAGATAAAATTCAAAAGACAAAGTAAGTTTTTTGGGAATATAAGACATATATTAGGCATGTAAATAGTCAGTAGATGGCCATGTTAATCAGCCAATCTGGTGTTCTAAAATCACATAAATGTCCTCTAGATGAGACATCTCATGGTTCCTGTGTCATAGGTTTTGTAGATGTCTCAGATAAAAATAAAATGTAGATGTCTCAGATAGTGACATCTCTAATGTCACTAAGAATTTAAGATTAAGCAACTAAATTCCAGCCCAAATATTTAATCACAAGACTGATCTTGAAAAACTTTGTGAAAGATTATAGAACTTGTTTGTGACTTAAATGGCTTAATATAATAAAACTCTCTTCTGTTTGTGTTATTTAATATCTGTTTATTATTATTCTCATTTCTAAGCCTAGATAGATTCTAGAAGAAAGATACTTTTTCACCTAAATTTTGAGAAATTTAATCAAATCACATTTATCTAGCATGCTGGTACTCAGCCAGATCTATTGTTCTGTGCAAAACTAGAAACATTACCATGGCTATTGTTTAAAATACAGAGGAGAAGATGGCACTGTTTATGCATGGTTGCAATAAAAGGTTAAATTAATTCCTTTACATTCAACTCACCAGAATTATTTGCATACTCTCCCAATTATCAGGAATTAAAGCACAGGACTCCTATTATATTTATTATGAGCTAGCTGTTCTTTCTCTCACAAACATATATTGACATGTACACACATGGTGACCCCTTTCTCTGAGAACTCCCTTAAATGTAATCTGTTCTTACATATTGGTAAAAGATTCTGTGTCCATGTTTCAAAATCAAAAGTTGTTCCTTTTCAATTTTTGAGTGAAATGAAGCAGTTGTTTGCCTTCAAGGCAAGATTCTCAGGCGCAGATTCTAAGCAGAATGAGGCAGCTTCTTTAAGGACTAATCAAAACACTTCACCAAAGATCTAAAACACAGACCACCTTATTTCCACATTTCTGCCTGTAAGACTTTGAAGAAAAAGCTTTTCAAAATTTACTTCTGTTAGTGTGTCTTTCCTGTTTACTTTTTAAGCTGTTTGAATACACTCTTCTCCTTGCTGTTTATCTAGCAGGTGCAATATACAGCAAACTTGTGTTTACTTTGGACTGCTAGGCACTTCTCTAATATAAATGCAAATAATAATATTAGAACTAAGAATGCCAAGGAGGTGGTGTGTAATTCAATGCTTTAAAGTCAAGTAGTGCTTCTCAAAGTCTTTCCTGAACAGAATGCTATTCCATTTTAAATGTGCAACTTGCCTTTATCGAATTCTAATTTTCATCCAATAATTCTTTGTAGAAAATAAGAAACCTTAGCTTTTACAAGGCAAGATTTAACCACTTCCCAAAGGGAAAAAAAAAAAACCCAAACAGCTGCACACACAAACAAACAATCAAAAAAAATGTAAGCATTTTAAAAGATATATTATTCTGTGTATTGGCAAGTACTTTGGAGTAAGCTCAAAAATACATTTTATCAATAAAGCAATTTGGCCAAAGGAACATCCAGCTACTTAGGTAACCATAGTAAGAAAAATCCTTGCCTCAGTAGGGTCCACAGAAAGAGAACTTCTCTTTCAATACTTATAAGAAGAGAGAAAAAACTAGCCAGTTGGATGAGGAGACATGAAGAGACATTTTTCTGCACTGCCAAACATTAATCACCTTCTATCACTTCAGACAAGTAGTCTCTTTCTTAGGAAGCTTCAGAGATCTGGAATCTCATATCTGAATGCTTCAAAAGCTTGACCTCTTAATCTGAGAAACTCGACTCACCTCATCTCAGCAGAGGATCCAAAGAGACAAAGGAAGAAAACTGAGAACTGTATCAGTGATGGACTAGACTTGCGAGTATTACCTGCATTAGAATTTGACAGCTACCATGCTTCTGAAATGAAGGCACTAGAAGAAGTTAGGCAGTGGACACAAATAAAAAATATTTTGTTCATAGAAACCCTCAACACTTCAATTCCCCCAAAACTCCTGGCAATAAATATAGGACCCTGCTTATTTTTACATGTGATGATTTTAGTATTTAAAATTACTTAAAGTAAAAGTACAGAAAAATTATGACAAATAATATCATATAAATACTATCTATTTAAAGAATCTTTTCTTAGTTAACCTGATGCAGTAACTCCTATTAACATTCATAACAGACTCAAGCTAATATTATTCCTAAACAATACTAACTGGAGTTTTAAAGGAAGTTCAAAAGGTGATAACCTTCGACATTACTTCAGGACATGATTAATAAAACAGCTGAATTACTCGAAAACTGAGGTGTTTTACGATTGATATTGCAAGAGTTAGGCTTAAAATTTGTCATTAGAAATACTGTCCTTTATTGTTACACATTTCATTAAGAATTCCACTTTAAATGCCAGGACATTGTAACATCACAAAACTTGCAATAATTTGCTATTTTAAAAAGTCTTGGAGGCATGAATGAAATAACTTTCAATGTTCCTGTGAGACAGAGATGATAAGGATCCATTTTCATATGAATTTAAGCACAGTAGTTTCTTCAGGACCACTAAAAATGTGAATAGGAGAAGAAAGAAAAATCAGTTGTTCCTGAATTTTCCCTTTATAGTTCATCTAGACAAAACGTTTTTCTCAGATGTTATAGGGCAATGTCAAATAATATGGAAATATCACATGTCTACACAGCCCCCAGAAGTTTTGAAATACTTGAAAAAAATGATAAAAGTAATAATATGTACAATTTTGCAATTCAACAATTCAACAAGTAAAGAAAGCACACTATTGATAAAAATAAGCATTTTGAGAAATAATAAGTAAAATACCATAAACTTAAAGATAGAGCTCTTCTCACCAACCTCACCATCAATAACTATAACTCATTGTTAATCTTATTTATACTGCACAGAATGAATTAACTTAGTGTTTAAGTTGTTTATCTGAACAGGTATGTAAACCAACAACCTACAACAACAACAATCTGTATGTAATCATAGTTCCTTCGTTTGCTAAAAACTCTTCTAATTGATCACTTAACCTTCCTCCATGTCATTTAAGCCCTTTAGTCCCTTCAGAAAATGTTTTTCATAAGGAAACAGTGGTTCCTAGGCATAATTGCAGCATCTTGTCCTCCAGCAAATGCTTTCTGTAGCCTCAGGAAGCGTGTAGCCATGGAAATAAAGAGTCAGTCTTTGCACACCACTTAAGCTCCTTAGGAGGGGCATGAAGCCACTGGAAAAGTTTTATTTCTTAGTTGAAGATGAAATTTAGGACTTCTCCACTGTCTCTTCTCTCTCTGCCTACTCGTTCTAACACATGTCCAGAAGGTTTCTATACTGTCATCTGCGGGATGTAACATCTGTTGATTTTGTGGCTACTCTCCAAGATGGAAAAAACTCACAGGACAGTGAACAAGTAACATTATGGATTTGAGTCAGGAATCTCTTAAAATAGTAATCAAATGCAATCTAATTTTTTAATGTAAAATGAAGCAGTTTAGTACATTTTTTTTGTTTCATAATTTTTCAAATTATTGTATTCTTCTCCCATTACCTTATGTAATGGACTCCAGATAAATAAGATCGATTACTTTAAATGCCATTTCTCATAAGTAATATGCCTTAAGTGTTCCTTAACTACATAGCGTGTTTTGATCAAACAAAATCTGTCCAAATGTAATTCCAAATGTAATTCCAAATGCTTCTGTGCAGGAATAAATTTTCCTTAATCAGGAAAAAATAATGCATGAAAGGGAGATTAGTGATAAATCTTTCATTTTCTCTGTCCAGTCTTTCTTTATGAACCAGATTTTTTGAAGTTCGTTTCCCTACAACATCCCATTGCATATTCATATGACTAAGAATTTTTGCATATGCTGTTTCCAAGAATATTTTCTCAGACTATGTTACTATATTCTAACCAGTAGAGACTGGGAATGACCTGGAAATGTCAAACATATTTTTAAGCCTGGAATGAGTGAGTATTAGCTTTCAAGATGATCAGAAGTCAGGAAGAGTAGAACTCGGTTTTGCCTCTCTCTCTCAGTTCTCCCCTTGCCAGACTGGTTTGGCTAAACTGTAAAAGAGTGTGATTTAAAATCTTGCTGTCTCATAAGTGGAACCATCAAACCTGAACTGAATCAATGGTCAGACACAATAGATGTTACATTCAATTTTTAAAGCATAGCAGGAGATATGATATTACAGGTAAAATAAGAACATCAGAAACTAAACCAGACAGGGAATAATGTTCAGAAACAGACAGGGAACAGTGTTCCACTAAACAAACTTGCTGCATATGATGGACTGAAATTGTGCACACAGGGAGTTATTGCCTCTAAATTGACATGAACTAATGGCATGTCTAATTGTTGTGAAACAGTAAATATTTTCTATTAATATTTAAATTAAAAAGCCCCATGCCAAAAAAAGGATTTTCGTTTAATAGAGGGGCTAACAAACAGATTCAAGCTTTAAAAGCATTCTTGTTCTGAATTTATACTTCTTTGTTGGCCACCATGTTGTGATTTAATGAAAACCTGTGTTTTACATTCCAGGTAATTACATTCTGAGCCAGATATATCACCATCAATTTTTGGCTTTCACTTGGTAAACAAAGTCAGGATGTTTTATGAAGAAAAGGGTGGGCATTTTGTCTAAAATTCCTGAAATAAATAAATAAATAAATGCATATATACATACATAAAGAGAATTATTTTAAACAAAGAAAAAAACCCAAAATTTTAAGAAGAGCTTTTATTCAAAAACTCAATGAAGTTCACTTTCAAGCAGGAATCAAGAATATGCCAGCCACAGAGATGAATATTTGGGGTAGCTGTAAGAAAGTAAAAGAAGGTCATAATAAGTATTTTTCAGTATTAAGTATATCTCTCTAAACAGTTGCAAGAACGTTAATGATATGTAAAAAGATTTAGTTTCCTGAGTTTAAAAGAAGTTTTCCTCCCTTAAGGATTATAAATTTAGAAGTTAAATTATATAATAAACTTATATAGTTCTATAATTCTGGACAAGCATGCTCTATTGAGAATTTGTTATTGCATTCCCCGATCAAAATATTTTATTATTGATGCCAAAAAGGGAAAGTCTAATAATGAAATAGGTTTGATGTAAAATGAACATCATAATTTTAATTTGCTTCATTCATGTGGGAGGTGTTCAAATAGTAGGATGGAGAGATCTACATAATCATCTTAGTATATCAAAATATGATATGTTGAAGAACTAGGACAATTATACCAATTTCAAGAGGAAAAGCAAATCTTTACCAGACCATTTTAATTTTTAAAGAACCTGTTATAGCAGGTGCTGCGTACTTATTGAATTATTTAATGTAAATTAATAGAATTTTCATTTCAAAGTTTTAAAGTTTTTCACCTTCTTAGAGAGAATCCACACAACAAATTCAACAAAAATATTAATAATATTTTTCCCGCCATTGTTATGAATTTTTGTTCATTTAGATCTAATGGTTATACAGGTACATCAATATCTCGCAGATGCAAACCACAATAATGTCATATCTTCTTTAATTGGTAGGAAATAGGCCATTTCATCCCTCACCAATTTATGGAAACACCACACACAAAGAGGAAATTAATACAGAGGTAACAAAAAATGGCTGGAATATCACATCATAACTCACCACACCATACCAAAACTCCTCTTTCTTTCTTCCTATTCAGTTTCAAACTGACTGGCATCTTCAAATCAATTAATTGGCTAGGCCTAAGTATCTTAGAACTCAACTTTCATTGAGTGTAACATTCAACAGTGTAACAGTTTTGAGTATTAGGACAAAATCAGTGACATAAACTATTTCTGAATTGGACTCCTTCCTTTAAAATATACTGAGGTTAGTGTCAAGATACGCTACCCAGAAGATTTTAAGGAACAGCAGACCCATTCTAATCCTGCAGAAATAATGATTAAATTTGGCAAATAATTCCAGGAAAATAATTTAAAAATTCTTTCTTTGACAGTCTTCTTTTTTTTTTCATTGAAAGAGACAGAAGAAAAGGGTTTTACTTCTGTTCTTCAGACATAAATATTCTTCAGATTGCCTGTAAATGATCTATATGAGCTGTACCATCAAAAAATGGTTCTGCCTGCAGCATTCTTAATGCATTATTCATATGAAGATTTTAAATTTTTAGGGATACACATCTCCTTTAGCATGTTACACTGCAACATTACAGTCATCTTCAGAAAGAAGCATTATTGAGCTCAGTAACTATTTAGTGTTTTGGGTAATCCAAATTTCTTATCACAATTGACTCTAGGTCTCAATCATACCTTGCAATGAAATGTCTGATTTTCATCTTTACAACACAAGAGGTCATTTCTTTTCTGACTTCACATGTAATATTTTCTGCTTTCTGTTCTTATCTTAGAGGTTTTTTGATTAGAAAAGAATATGGAGTGGCATCCATTCAAGTAACACCCACAGAAGTTACAAAATACTTCTCGCAGTTTTTGCTAGTTATGTGATTTGAGAGCTTGTGCAAGGACCACATAAATCTGAACTGAAAGAAAGCTTGATAAATTGTGCAGAATGATGTATATTTATTTTCATAGGAAAAATTACTCTTAAATACCCACTGATAATTTTGATCTGCTTTGCTAGCAATTTTAAATGTACACTTCTGTATGCTTTCTACAAAATAAATAAAACTAGATCTTGAACTGGTACTGAAGAGATTTGACTAAATCACAGGGATATTTACAGACCCCCACTAAGATCTAGACTATATTAAGCTAGGTTCTTGTACAAATGCACTTTTTAAAAGAATAAGATAGGGCTGAAGGACAAGAGGGGTGAAAAATGTGGAAAAATGCAATGACTTGTCCAAAAACACACTTATAAAACTTAAGATAGGTATATAGCCCTAATACTATACCACAGAGTTATATTTCCTAATCTGATGATTCCTCAGGCAGAGAAGCCATACTACACAAGACATATTCTAATCTTGTTCTCTTTCATGCCCTTTTTTCAAGCACCTAACACTCATTGCTAGCCACAGACAATTTAACTAAATGGGCCTTTGTCCTGGCCTGTTATGGCCATTTGATGATTAATGATTCATAGTTAATTTTCTTCAAAATGCAAACTATGAAATTGAGCAAGTTTCTGCAGTTTGCTCCAAAATCTTTCTATTTCTACATGTTTCTTATTGTCTAGACTTGTCCTGTGGTAGGTAGAGAATCCCTTTCCCTATGGACTGCTAATCTCTCCATACAATATTAATATTGATTAATTTAGTTTAAAGTGTGATACATGTTTACCTTAAAGAAACACCAACAATTCTGTGTGCAAATAGCATTTGTATTTGCTGTTCTCACAGTCATAATGAAGAAATAAGTAAGAGAAATAGATACTAGATACTTTGTCATGTACAGAAACCTAGCCAGCAGCAAATACTGACATAAAGTTTTCCTAGCAATACTATGTACCAGCTAGTACAGTTTGGGAGGCATTTGCCACAAAAACTGTTCACTCATAGTGTAGTTCATCTGATTGAAAACCTATGCTGCACACAGCTTCAGTTTCTAACCTCGACTACTGTACTTCCTAGATATCCAAAGCCAAACCCACAGAGCTCAAATATTCAGCATGGATGGCTGAGAGGTCCTTAGGAATGTCAGATGAAACTAGAGACTAGCCAAGATTTTTCTCCTTACTATAGCAGAGGGGTATTCACCAGTAATCATATCTCCAAGACAAACTCAGCAACTTGCCAATGCTTTCTGCCTCTTTGTGTCTGAAACCTCACAAGCTTGACTCTGAGACAGTAGTCACAAAGCCAGTGAAGTCAAACCTGGGTTAATTATGCAATGGTTTTCTTACTCCCCATCTCTTGGAGAATTATGTTGCCTAATATAGAAATAATTTTCACATTATCTTGCATACTTTAACTGAACGCCTCTCTAGTGTAGAGATATGAATCTGCATCACCTCTTATTTAAAGCTATGAGCAAACCCTACCATCTGTCCCAAATGAAGGAATATAGTAGTCAGTCTCCAAATGTTAGTATAGAAAACAAAAAATATAAAAATACAGAAATAAAAGCACTCAATATTAATAATGATTAATAATGTTTCCTACTATGAGAACAGGAATGTTTAGTTAAAGTTGTATCAACCTAAGAAGGTCAGCATTCCGGTAATTTTATGTTAACTGCTTCTTTAACACCATGAAGCCAATAAACATAAGCTTTTTAAATATGTGCACAATTCAGTAGATGCTGAGCTTCTAAACAGTGGAAAGATCAAACACCAATAACCAAAATATTTGGACGTTATATGTTTTGGTGATAGTTCATTAGGTCCTCTGTAGCTTTAAGCATACTCCTATAAGGTGTTTGACAGACTCAATGAGAACTTTTGAACTATGGAAAGACCACATTTTAACAAAATACTGAACTCAGTTATCTGAAGAACATTTTTTTTTCTGGAAAGAGTTGGCTCAATGGATATGCAACACATGAGACCACTGGGGAAAAATGTTGCTAAAATGTAGGCAGCTGTCTTTGTGATCAGACCTTAATCTAAGCACCTGGAACAAATGTGAAATAGTTGAATGTCTGAATCAATTAGGATCCAGTCTAAACAGATAATATGGCAACTTTTATTAATTCTGTTGCAATGGAAAAAATCTATGAGTTCAAGCAGATTCCCCAGAGGTAAAGTTTGCCTGTCTTTCTGAATGATGCTCCTTGATTGGATAGATTTTTTTATTATGCATTTATATGCATTTTACAGGTCATCTCAAATCCAAACTATTATTTCTGGTATTTTTGACAACAGTTTTCATTCTTTCACCCAATCTTCTCACACACTTATTAATTTCTCTTGCATTAGTTTGCTATATGGAGAAGATCCATTTCTGTCATCAAAAGTTTTATCTACCAAGAAAAACTTAGAAGTATGTCAGCTCTTTTTAATAGTGTCCCATTATTATTTGTATTGAGCTGAAATGTAATTTAAGCCATCAGAGAAGATGACATTTAAAATGGGTTCCACAGATGACATGACCTAGTAAACTAACTGGTTTTAATTAGTAAACTCCTTTAAGAGGAAGAAAAATCCTGCAGGTGAATTTTCAGAATTAATTTTAAACCATTTAAAGAGATGGCACAGATTTTCACATATCCCCTTCTGTGTATAAACTACTAATTATTAAGTCATATGGTAAACATGAAGTTTGATGATTCTGCTAAAAATTAATTGGAGGAAAAGGAATAAGTAAGATATTAGACTGAACTTATCCCCTGCACATCGTCATGATCATTAACGCTAACATAAAGGAAACATAATTAATTTTGTGGGTGAGAAGGGAACAAAAGGTCAGTAGCACCCTTTTTGATATCCAGGAATCATATTCTGACAGTTCCTTGTAGTCACTTTCATATTCATTGCAGTTCCTTGTTTCTGCTTTTCCATTCCCTGATTCTTTCTGCTTAATACTTGACACTTCTGGGTTTAAAAAGCAAGTAAACAAGTAACCTTTCTACCTCGATTGATCTTTCAGCATTTTAGCTACAACATGAACTGAGGATGTCCAAGTGCAAATTTTGAAATAATGGTTTCTGGTGTTCAAGAAAATTCAGATAACTTTACTAGTATAAAGTAGCTTTTAATAAACTGTTTGTGCCTGTAGAATCTCTCTAGTGTGGAAGAGCTTCCACCAGAAGACTTTGTAACAGCACCTATGATACCATCTTTTGGTTGTTGTTGTAGAAAAACTGATGGAGAAAATAATGTGAAACTGGCGGTATATTGGACTTCATTCCCACAGGATTGATTTTTGCCGGAAGGTTAATGCTACTGTCTGCATAAGAAATATTTTAAACATTAGTTTGTAGTTTTAAGATGCTAGTGACAATATTAGAGACTAAAAAGTATATTACCCTACCTTGGCGATTCTATTTGTAGTACTTTGCACAGAAACAAAATACATAATGTGACTTTTGGATTATTCTTCTCATCTATGTATCAGTCACATTAGTTTGCAATACAGCTTTAAAAGATTAATTTTGATCTGCAGTTTTATGATTAAGTAAGAAAATTCTGAAAAAAAACATTTACAATATCCCTGTCATACAGCTGCTGCTCGAATGCATTACTCCTGTCATAACTACCACATCTATGAAAATTTACACCTCGGTATTCACATTGTAAGCAGGATCTTGTCAGCATGTGGATTTTCATTGAAGTATATATGTATCTGTGCAATCATAGCAAAATTCTTGTTCCAAAATATTCCCGGTAATTCCTATCAATTATGTGATTTTTCTGCATTTGAGACAAGTGCAGTATTCCCTTTTTGACAAATCCATTTATTTTGCACTTCTCAAACTTCATGAAAAAATAACTTGCATTAATAAAAATGTCTAGTTCTTCCCCTGCTATGCATTATATATATGTGTAAATATCTTTATATCAAAGTGCATTATGGACTTTCCTGAAGTTTGTCCAAATCATATACAAATTATCCTCCCATTTTGATGAATTTGGATATGTTTAAATAATTTAGGGTTTTTTAATTCACAGGTTCAGAGGAAAAAAAAAAGAAATAATTTGAGATAAAAAGAATAAATATGTCTTGTCCAAAACTCCTTTTACTTCTTTAGATTAAAACATATGGCTTATTAAATTTTTATGAGTGCCTTGCTTACCCTTTTAGAAAATATGTACCGTTCCGTACAACTGCTTCTTTTTCAAAATTTTATAACAAGAATATCTTCAAACATCATGATGCATTTGTAAAAAATCAACCTTTTTAATAAAGAAATATTTCCTTTCACACTAATCTGATAGTCAGTGAAGCAGAGTACATAACTACTGAAATAAAGGAAGTAAAATTAAAATCTAATTTGATGTTCCCTCTTACTGTATGATCAGAGTTAATTCTGTCTCATTTTAGCAAATATTTTATCTTCTTACAATACATCAGATCTTATTAAAGGCCTCATTATTATACTTAAATGTACAAATACATGAAACAAAAATTCAGCAATTAAAAGAATAGCTTTTATCTTTTCCAGAATAATTCTGTTTGTAAGAACTGCATTTGATACACTTGAATTACTATGACGAATCCGTCTTCATCAATATTGCTTACCTTTTGTTAACTAGGCTGGAAAAGAGGTAAACTGCAAACTCTCAGCTCTGAAAAATGGAAGACCTTGCTGAGCTATTGGGAATTCTTTCATTGTAAAGGTGAGGGTCAGATTTTTGATAATCTTGGTTTCCATTTAATTGCATAAAGAAGGTTTCTGTATTGTCTCCAAAAAATGGAAAGAGTTTAATGCAAAAATACACTTTTTTTTTTTTCTGAACTATTGTTAAGAAATACATAAAGAAGTACAAAAGACAGACCTGATTCAAGTCCTTGAAATCAATCAGATATTTTGTTCCTATTCTTGGTATTTTGAATGGGGTAATACATATAAGAACATAAATGCACATTAAATAATAACAAAACAATGAAATAGATACAATTGTTGAATAATAAAGAACACAAATGTGAGCAAGTTTATCTTTAAACAAACTATTCAACTGACAAAATAATCAATAAAGCTGCATGAGAAAGCTCTACACAGCTATCATATTATGCTTCTGGTTTAACGGTAATTTTTAACACATTTTAGATCAACAGAACATACAGTATATCACAGTATTCTAAGTTCCCAAGATGTACAATTTTGAAATTTATTAACAGCCACGAAAGTATTTTGTGGTTTGCCTGTTTTTCAGTGATGCAGCGATTGAGCAGTGCCATTCATGGTATCACCCCAGCCATGGCCAAAGGATTTATTTACAGCCCTATCAGCCCTATGCTTTTACTTTTTTTTTTTTTTTTTCATTTTCCATGGATGCTATTTTCTGCTTTGCCACTGAAACAGTTAATTACCATTTCAAAAATAGTACAGAGCAATTTGGCTGTTGCCATGGTTTAACCCCAGCTGGTGACTGAGCACTACACAGCTACTCTCTCACTCCACCACCCTTCCGCTTAGAGAAAGGAGGACTATGCACAACTCTGCTTCTGTTCACTTGTCTCCAACAGATGCTTGTGGCTACCAAGCAGGTTACATTTCAGTCAGAGCGGGATATCCATTTGTGTGACTTAAATGTTGCTGGAGATGCCTCTACATGGCAGAAAATATATTTACATATGATCATGTCAGGAGCAGTAATTTTCCAGTCACTTGAATTTTTACCAGGTTTCTGCAGCCTCTGCCATTTGTATTAAAGGGAGTCTGACTGTCTCACTGGCTATTGTTTTTTTATCCATAAAAAGCCTTTACATAATACAGATATTCTTCAACATTTTTGCATTCATGTCCCTAATTTTCACTCTCTATTTTCTGTAGGCAATAGAACAAATTTTTCTTGTGCTACAAAAGAAAAGCAGCTCAGAGAATAATCTAATACTTATCCTTATGAGCATGAGACCTTCACATCTTCTGTCAATCTGGAAGATCTTTAAACATTTATATATTGCGTTATCAATTTATTATGGATAGCAAATCTTTATTTTTTAAATATCCATGTTGTTTATTGACATAGTTAGGATTAAAGGTTCATGAGGACAGTAAATGTGGTCCACACACTGAGAAACTTCTATATCTGCTTTAATATACTTTACTACCAATATAATAAAAATGTATATTCATTCAGGACTGTTCATGATGTCAGACACTAGCAATATTCAGTCATTTCTATAGTATGAACTGGACTATTTGTCCCTGAGGAAGAAGAATTTAATGCTTGTCTCTTATTTCCATCATTGTGCTTAGTTGGCAAAATCTGTAGCATCACAAAAAAAACAAACAGCATTAATGTACAGGTTTTTAATCAGTATTTTAACCATGAAGAATGGAATTTTCCTTTCTTACTATAGAGATGTTTTGTAGACTCCAGAGTAAATTCAGCTGTCTTGCCTCGTACTAAGCAAGAGAAGAAAGAAAAAAATACTCAGTCTTTCAATGTGAGTTTCATCTGGAAATGAAGTTATTCTGTTCTTTATGAAGAAACATTGATTTATATGCAGACAGTTTATAGTGCCT
Organism: Ploceus nigricollis; assembly: GCA_013399945.1. Classification (NCBI taxonomy): domain Eukaryota; kingdom Metazoa; phylum Chordata; class Aves; order Passeriformes; family Ploceidae; genus Ploceus; species Ploceus nigricollis. The sequence continues at coordinate 197,695 of VXBC01010423.1, read as the reverse complement.
ATGGATTATGAAGTGGTATGAACCCTCAAAGATTCGTGTAAGATAAATGGGCCAACGGAGTTTCTATCTGTAGAACAAAAGTTCATTTAGAGTTTTCACTAATTCATATCTAATGCAGCAAGTGAAGACCATCAGAAGAGAGTCCTATCATTATCACTGAGGTGTCATAGGGGTGGGTCCATTTTTCTTCTCTGATGGCAGGTAAATCAAATGCAGATAAATGCAGATAAATCAAACTTTTCTGTTCACATACTCCAAAATCACTCTTAAGCAATGTATTTAAATGCTCTTCTGACCTGCACAGAGTTCAGCTAATCCTAAATGAAAAGACTGATATATAGCAATGTAGTGCTCACATCTCTGCTCCCTGAAGAAAGTTTCATAGAAGAGCAGAAAGAGGACGGAAAAGAAAACAATTTTTATTCTTGTCTCTTGTTTTTCTATGTAGAATGCATTAGAGAATTGTTTACTTGAAGTGATTAGTTGATTAGACACTAGTGAAGATTGTTTAGCTCTGATAGCTAATAGTATACACTTGTGTCTGAGCTCCCTGCAGAGAGGGAGTCACGAGTTAGTTACAGTTACAGTAGTTAGATATGATAGCTAGAAGTTAAGATGTAGTTTTAAGAGCTCTTCTTTAAATATATACTAATGTATTGAAATATAGTTATAATAATAATAAAATATTCAGCCTTCTGAATTAGACTCAGCATCATCTCTTCCCCGCACGGGCCAACCACAACATATAGCACTTGATCTAGAGTTTAAATTCAAGTAATGTGTTTCAAATTATATTTCAAAACTTTTTCTTGGAGTCTGTCACAACTTTTTTCATTTGTTTGTGGTGTTAATTTGTAGTTTAGAGTGTGTTAGTTCCAGTTAAGAAAGGTATTTCATGAATGTTACTGATCTTTTGCATATAATATCAAGGTCATTGTAACCTTGAAATCACTATTTACTAAAACAATATATTTAATTCTTGCACGTGCAGGGGGACTGTCAGTTTCAACTAATCTTGGGAAAAAATCCAGTCAAGGAAATGCAGAAGTTTAAACTCAATTTATTCATGCTGATCCAAAATAAAGTACTCTTCAGCCTGACCCTAAGGACTCTGGAGAACTTCAGACCCGGGATTACAGGACTCCTTGCTTTAGTTCAAGGATTTTATCAAAGTGATTTTCTGAATCGGGTTTGAGCCAGAGTATAAATGGATCTATATGTATCCCTGGACTCAATCCTACACCGTAATAATGGAAGGTAAACTGGCTCAAAAGGTGGATATTTTGCATGCATTCTTACAATTACTATCTCCAAGAAGATACATTTTAATTTCTTTGCTATTATTTTCTCAATCAGATAAATGACCTGCACTTTTTTTGCACACATAACTCTATTTTCTGCTGGTTTTGTTCTTGAAGTAGTTTAAATTCCTTAGTAAAGGAAAAAAAAAGTGCAATGTAGAGAAATACAGTGATATTTAAGCCAGCACAGACTGTGCTAACTCCAGCACCAGGTGCAGCATGGTTCATGAGAGTTAGCATGGCATTACATTAACTATACTGGTTTTAGGAACAAATATGGAAAATGCTATATTCCAGCATATAACCACGCTAATTCCATTTTACTGTATCTTAGAGAAATTAATTTTCACTAACATACTGATGCACACATTTTCTAGATGTCTTTAAGTGTAGCTTTAGCTAGTTTAGTCATAGTGCAGATAATCAAGGATTGTTGCTTTCCCTGCTCTGTTCTGGATTTGACTAATTTCTAGCGTATTTTTAGAATGATTTTATTTCCTGTGACTGTAGGTTGCACTCAGCACAATAACAAAAGATTTTCATGTTCCTTTTAATTTTTCCCTTTTTATGTTTTGTCAATTTAAGTAAATTCAGTCAGGTGTTCAGGAAACTGTTTCCTTTAAGAAAGAGGGGTGCAAAAAGAGATATTTAATAACTGTGTATGTATCAAACATTCAACATTTTCAATGTTCTAAATGCTTCAAATAATTTTTTCAAAATCAGAAAATTCTTTATCTTTTGTAGTAATGAGAGATTTTAAGCCATGCAGTGTTTGCTTAAATTAAAAACAATAAAACAAACAAAGAATTAGGTGTAAGTGTCATACCAGTCACTTTTTTTTTTCATAAGTCTGACCAGGTTCTTCTGGAAGTCAACACATAAGAACATGTTAAAAAGCAATACAAAAAATGAGAAAAGCACAACGATAACATAAACAATCTTTTGCCAGTAGTAGTAGTTCTTGCTTAGACCTTTGCTCCTGGGAACAGGAGCAATGTGCATTGTAATAGCAGTGACTCCAAGACACAGAATAGATGTAGTAATGTCAGGCTCTTAAATACTTTTTTCCCTCTGCACTTTTAGATACAGAGTCACAACAGTATATGTAGTGAGCTGACCTTGACAGGCTGCCAGTTACCCACCCAGTTGTTTCTCCTATTCCTGAACTGGACAAGGGAGAAAATAAGATAGAGAAGATTGTGAGTCAAGCTAAAGACTAAACTGTGGGGAGATTGGTCTAATTTATTGCCAATTAAAACCAGACGTGATTGGTGAGAAGCAAAAGACAAAACCAAAAACATATTTCTCCCTCCCTGCCTTCTTCCCAGACTGAACTTCACTCCTGTGTCTTCTGCCTCCTCCTCCCAAATGGCTCAGGGGAATGGGGAATTTGGTTTGTAGCCAGTGCATAAAAATTAATCTTTGCTACAGCTGCTCGTCCTTCTCATACTCTTTGCCTGCTGCATTTCAGGGACTTTCCCATGGGATACAGCAGTTCCTTCAAGAACTGCTCCAGTGTGGTTTTTCCATAGCTCATCAGAAACAGACTGCTTTAGCCCTGGTCCTCCACAGGCTCCAGTGCCTGCAAAAGCATGTGAGCTCTCCATGGCCTGCAGCTTCCTGCAGGGCACATCTATCTGTTCCAATGTGGGGACCCTCCACAGTATGAATATCTGCTCTAGCATAGTCCTCCTTCGACTGCTGCAGCAGAAGCTTCCTTTAACATGGTCTTCTTCAAGGATTTGGGGAGAATACCTACTCAGGCTCCTGGAGCACCTCCTCCCACTCCTTCTTCTCTGCTTGAGGTGTTGCCTCTGCTGCATCCCCTTCTTTCTCTTCCACCTGGTTTTGGCATTTTTTGGCCTTTCTTAAACATGTATGCACAGAGGTGCCACCAGCTCAGCTGAGGGACTCAGCTGCACCTTGCATGGGTTTGCTGGAGCTGGCTGGAAGTTGCTGGAACTGGGGCAATCCCTGTTCTTTCCTCAAAGAGGCTGCCCTGCAGCACGCAGCACACCAACAGCCTCCTCCCTGCCACTCACCACTTGCACTGAATACAGAAATAGTAAGCAGTAGAAAGAACTCTTGGATAACTCATGCTAACACTTTTGAAATAAACAGAATGTAGACAAAGAGAGAAAAGTAGCAAAGAGAAAAAGAAGCATGAAAAAAGAAAGGAAAGCGCAAGGAAAGTTTTGGTTTTCAGTTATTTTTGAAAACTTCAGAACACTGGTAAGGGTAGCAGTTAGAAATGAAATTAAAAATTAAATTGAAATACAATAACAGGTTGTGTTGAGATATATTGCGGAAGAAAAGGCAAAAGGAGGTCTTTTGCTACCCTTGGGCTAAGGCTGCAGCGCATGCTGGGCACGCTGGCTCTGGCCATGTTAGTACTGCTTACAAGAGCTGGGATTTGGTGCTGCAGCAAGGAGTCTGGTAGAAAGGACAAAGGGAAGGTGAAAAATCTCACATCAGAGGAAGCCATTTAGCAAAATGACAATTGTCACAGTTTAATTTAGCTCTTTATCTTTTTTTTTTCCCTAAGTGTCTTATATGGAGGCTGTTATACCTTAGTTTAGGCAGTGATGGGAAAGGCAGCTGTGATAACAGAGCTGCTGTTACTTTGTGCATTGGTTCTGTTCTCCTAAAGGGTGAAAAAGACATATTCTGTTGCTGAATTAGGCTTGCTTTCAAAATTATTTCAGTTCCTCATTCCTGATTATTACAAGTTATTTTAGATACAAAATGATGCAAAGCAATGGGGGAAGTTTGTTTCTTCCCCCACAAGTGACACATATGTGGGACTTAGACCCACACATATGTATGACTACACTTTCACGTTTTTTCAACTTTATGAACATCTACCAAATACTTTAGAAGAATTTGTACATCCCAATTAAAATGAAATGGAAATAAAGAATAAGAGAAGCCAAGAATTTTGGCACATGCAGTTAGGAGGGCAGCCTCCCATTCCCTGTCTTCAGCCTCAGTGAGGCAGGATTGCTGCAGGGTGGCATAAAGGCAAATTGTTTGTGAACTTAGCTTTCCTGGGAGAATGTTTATTAAGACAAGTTTGGCTCACACTGGCTGAATTATGCTTGGATATATATAATTATAAGAAGTTAATGAGGCTGCAATATAATTAAACTACAATAAGAGAAAATAATCCTTCTCTCTGCTGTGCTCAAATCAATAGGGTTTTGATTAGAAAAATCTTCAGTTTTTAGACTGTCATGTTTCAGTTCTGTTTTCAGTGTGTGTCTTGAGTTACTTAACAGACTCTCAAAATAGATTTCAGATTTTGACTCCAAATGATTTCTCATGACTCTTTTGCTGAGTTCCCAGAACTCTAAGAATATGCCAGGTGAGAGTGGAGTAACAAGGGTTTCAGTATCCTTTTTTAGTACTTATCTGTGTTTAGCTACAGAACAGTGACATAGGTCACTCACATCACAAGCAAGAGTGGAGGTTCCATTGGACTGCAGTTGGCTTAAAGTTAACAAATGTGACAAAAATCCTCAGCAGTAGATAACTGTAATTGGGTTGTTGGTATTGCAATACAAACATAGTATAAACAAAACAATTTAGCGTGGAAACAATGCAGGGAAACAGAATATCTTTTTAAAGAATATGATAATTTTTCAATCCAGACATCTAATTAAAATATGATTGATATTTCATAAGTAGGAAAAAAGAAAGGGAATTATCACCTAAGTGATCTAACACATTTTTTTTCCTTTACTCTAGTACCTAAACCTTTCTTTTCAAAACAAGATTGAACTAGAACACTGATTTAAATTGGGGTTATAATTTTCCTTTTCAATAAATAAAACATTGCCCACAGAATACAAAGACACTGGCTCTTTTGCATCTTGTAGGTTTAAAGAAGAATAATATAGCAGAACATATTTTTTTTATTTACGAAAAAGAAACAAGATACCTTTTGCTTAAATTATAGGAAAGGAATGGAAATTCTCAGGATCCTCAGTATTAATAGAGGCATATGTATGACGTGACAGTTGGTCTTTTTTTAATACAAGCCAACACACTACAGTGGGAGATAATGCCATGTTTAGCAGCTTTGCCTCTGGTTTGTTTTTGGAACAATGCTTGACAATTCCATTGGAGACAATAAAATAGTTGTTGGCACATTTTAATTACTATATAAGGGCACACACATTTCATGGCACTTCAGGGGGTAAAGAAGCCATCAATTACTCTGCTCAGCTTGAGTTTGTTTAAACAAATTATTTTCTATTTCTGGATATATAAACTATACACTTTCAGTACTTTGTGCTATTTGCTTCCAGGAGCTTTTCATTTGGGTTATAAAATATCCTGGCCTGGTCATATATATTAAAAATCAATGTTACAAAGGATAAGGTGATTATAGGCACCCTACAAGTGCTTTGGAAACAAACTCACATTTGTTGAAATCTCTGTGCCACTATTCATTGAGCAGAGCAATATGTTTAACACTGAACCCCTCAGGCATATTAAGTGTTTAGTGGCTGAGCAAAAACACAATTTTGGTGTGTGGGTCTTAAAGCTCCCCCTACTGATTCCATTCAGTTTCAATATGGTACAATAATAAATAAATATATAAGCTAACTATGGAAATAGTGAAAAGAGAAGATGCACATACCAGGATGTAAATATGACACATAGTTCTTCAAACTGACTGTTTGCAACACTTTTTATTTTTTCCAAATTCATGAAACTCAGAGATTATGCTTAACTTAGACACAAATGTTACACAGATCTCTTACTTACGTTAAAAATACAATTTGTCAGTTATGACAGAATAAAGAGGAAGAAGTTGCCTGGTAGTAAGTAGTTCAATGGCTGATATTTTTGCAACCTCTTTAGGATCTCCCTTTCTAGTTCGGATTAATAGGTTAAAATGAATAGCAACTGTACTATTAACATGTATATATTTATGTATGTATATTACTATTAACATGTAATTATTTATAATCAGTGCTTGTGAAGGATAAATTATTCATCTTTTTTGGCCAGAATTGCTTGTTCTGGGTATTGCAAGACTCGCCTTGCATTTATGCATATGTGTTTCATTGAAAGAGGTTCATCATGTGTATTATGGAATGCTACTTTGATCTTAAGAAGGGGTAATATTGCACACTTGACAACTACTCTACCTGTGAATATCAGACACATAGGCCTTGAAAAATTCAAGGTTTGTAGAGAAAGTACTTTAAATACTTTGTATAGGTACATTATCCTGCCCAACACTCCACCCTTCATGTCCACCCCCCACCAAAAAAAAAAGCAAAAAACAAAAAGAAAAGCCATAATCTAAATGTAAAATGCACATAAAACTTCTGGGCTAATAGACTGACTTATGAAAAGTCTTAATATGAATTGGAGGAGTTAAGAGTAAATTCATATCAAAGTAAAAATGTGTAATGAACACTCAGAGTAAGCTTAAAAACAATTAAACACTCATCATAATGACAGCGCTTAACTGAATTGTATCCCTAGCTTTCCAAGCAACTCCTAGTCTACCTGCTAAGCAGACATCATATTTTAATGAAATTTAAATATATTAGAAGATTCATCATAGTAGGCCCAATTTTCTATTGAGTAAAGAATGTTTGAACTTGACTTTTCTCTTTGGCTGTTCAAATATCAGAATTACGGACACAGAAATATTATTGTCAGGATACATTGAGTTCCTGTCTGGGATCAAGTGGATTACAAAATGGGACTATGTTTGGCCTGTACACACAAATCCCCTTTCATTATGATTGCTTCATCTCTGCTGGTACTCACTAGGATGTCAATTCTTCTTCACTTATTCTAATTCTCCAATCTGTGCAGACTTTTTCCTGACTAACCCTTGATTCTTTTTCTGTCATGACCTCTATATCTGTTCATACTATTTTCCTTTTTTTCACTCATTCACTTTCCTCTGTCTTTTACATGTATTTTTCATACACAGCAGATTATTTCAGTCATATGTTGAATAGCATTCAACAGTGAGTGATTGTTGTACCTCTCAGGCACTGTTGACTCTACGCTGCCATTCTGGGAAAAAAAAGTGCAAAACAAAACCCCACAAAAAATGGTGACTTTAATGGCAATAAAACCCTCAAAATTTTATTAAAATATTGCAAATAGATTGTAATAAGGAATCAGACAGAGTCTGCAGATGGGGAATGACTATCTTTTTTGTAATGAGTAGAATTACAGAACTTGTTTTGAGCTATTTTTACCAAAAGAAAACAGTCACAATTCATTGTGGGAGGGACAGTATCATATAGTGGCTAAATAATTATGCAAATTTGTTATTTGATAAACTCCCAAATTATTTCAGATGTCTTTGCTGATATTTCTGAATTTAGTTACTCTTTTTGGAATATTTATTATGCTTCTTAAAATACCTTATGATGCTGCTGGTGACAAGTGCTATGTCAAAGCACCTGATTTACAGAATATGAGCTGAGGCCTACAAATGATGGTCTTGTTCAGAATCCCTAGGGAAACTGGTAGCAATAATAGGAAATTGTAAATTGTATATCCTTATTCTAAGTTTTATTCCCAGGACTTAAACATTGGAAAAATAGGGGGTGAGAAATATGTCCAAAGTTAGTAAGAAAAATCTGAATTCACTCATGGGTCCTTGACCTCTATTGCATCTCTATTCAGTGAATTTACTGGTATATCTTTCTAGTGTTAATCCTACTATATTTGCTGTCTTTGTTCAGTCTCTTTATGATCCTGTCCTTTCTTTATATATTCTTTCTTTACCAAAAAAGCCCCAAAACTCCAAACCAAAAAAAACGCACATCTAATTTTGTTTAAACTCTTCATTTTCTGTCCTTATTTACAAACAGAATTTGAAAGCATTTGAGAATACATTTTTCATCCTGGCAAAATTTTGAAGAGACAATCAGTCATTTTTAATCATGCAGACATTTAAACTGTTTATTCCTGTACCTTTTAAAGTTTTTAGGTTCTTCAGATTTTTTTTATTCCTAAAATGATCTCAAAAATTATTGCATCTGTTGAGACAAGATTTACCTATATGTTAAAACAACCAAGTTAAAATGCTCACAAAAAGGTCCCAACAGCCCTAACACTTCAAACATTACAGCCTTGAGAGATGAGCCTGACTGTCAGAATGATCTGGTCAACAAGACTGATGACTAAATTTCTAACTCTAGTCACTAAATCTAGTAGAGGATCAAGCTGTCAGTAAATATTATGTTGGGTCCTTGGATGCAAGTCCTAGACTATATTTTTCTCTATTAATTCTGCATTAAGGAAGGATTGAAATTAAATTAATAAAATCTCTGTAAGGGCAAGGGCTTCGCTTTGATTTCTCTCTATAAGTGAACTGCTTTGTGCTGTATGCAGTACCCTTAAAATAAAAGCAGTAAAAATGGTCAGTCACAGCATTGCCAACTTTAAGTGGTGTAAATCTCAATCAAATAAGGCTGATTAGTGATCAAAATGTATTTTACTCAACTTTTTATTAAACATTTAGGAAATGTACAAGCTAATATGGAAGGCGAGATTTAGTAAAGGAGGTGCTTCATACCGACAGATGCATGATGAGGATATGGTTTACCATCTTTAACAAAAGCTAATCAGACTTCCCTTGCTCCTGCTTCAACATTTATATTTGTTCCAGTCACAGTGAATACATTTGTCCCTCCCTTATTTCTACACATGTGTAGCAGTTTGGTTCAGAGATAGCTGAGTTGCCTGAAAACAGTCCTATAAGGAAAGGGATTAGTTTTCAGTCAGAAGAGCTGAACAAAACATTGCTTTGAATGTTTATATGAGTGTCACAGCACTAATAACTGAACTGTGCAGACCTCAGCTGCAAAGGGTTGAACACTGGAGTGTGTAATTGTGTCTGAGCCAGTAAAGACAGACTTTGGTTTTTTCCCCTGTCTTGAGTTAAATAGTTATAAATTGGCCACTCAGGTCCAAGGATTGATATCTAGTATTAAAAAAGAGAAAATTCCATCTTCACAGACATTAAGACATGTATACTTCACTGAAAAATAGTGGCCATCGTATATCTTGTAGTAAAAAAGAATCTCGTTCAGTAGGATTTAAACTGTCCAGACCCTCTGAAGTACTTCAAAAGCAATATATAAAGTCTAGATGCTGAAATACAAGAGTTCTCACTTGAGATGTAACCTCAGAAACAAGGAATGTAGAAAGACAAAAATCCTGTCATGATAATATCAAATATACAAAAAAGTGGTCTGAAGGACAGAGGAATTGGGGACTTTTGACAGTTCTGTCTTAATACTCCTTTACTTTTATTTCTTCAACTGTAACTTTTATTAAAACAAATAAACAACATAGTGATTTGTGTTGGCTGCTGTGAATGGACACTTATTTTTACTAAATTCTAAGCTGTCTTCAGCTCAGGATGACTTTGTAAATGCCAACAAGGTTTTCCTAACTAAAGACACTAAAAAACACACGCAGTGAGAAATTGGATACATCAGCCAATGACAGCTGTCAAAAGAGGGAATAGAGTGTTTCCCAGACAGAGACTGTCTGGACCAAGTGAAGGGCTGCAGTGACAAAAGTCAGAAAATTAGAAACTCTGTAATAGTAATTAGAAGTGACCAGGATGAATTTCTGCATGCAACCAGAGAAACAGAAATGTACTTGAACTCAGAGGGCTGTCTGACATTCTTGCAAGACCTTGCTAATTTATTGTGTATCTTTTCTTTGAGCAGTGGCTGTACTGCATAACCATCCACAAAACTTTTCTAGAATGTGTGAATTTATTTTATGTAGTATACATCTGATCATGACAGATTGCACTACATATATATCAGCTTATGGGTTTGGTCTGTGTATTACCTTATGGCTTTAGAGAATTTTTTGAATATTAGTGAAATAAATCCAATATGATTTATCAGCTTTTCAGAACTGCATAGTGGCAGTTTAAAAAATAATGTATCTTCTTTTGATGTAGTATACAATTTGATAATCAGTACCTGTTCTAAAAGTTATTAATGGAATAACTACTTACAGTCAGTCTTGAATTATAATTTTATTGTGTTTCTGTGCTGAAAATAGTGTGCCGTAGCTGCTAGGAGTTTACTCATTTTAACCCATCAACTGTAAAATTTATATGATTATAAAACATTAATTATATAAGAAAAAAACCTTGGTTGTTAATATAAATGAGAGATGATTTGTGAGATTGTGCCAGCCCAGTCTCGTGTACCTTGATCTAATTTAAATTATCGGAGAGAAGCTCAGGGTTGATAATATAAAACTGTAAACTGAAAATCCTAAATCTTCCTTTTGGACAATATTTTTTTTATCTCCTTACTCTGTTTATTCTGAGAAGAAAACAAAAAAAAAAAAAAAAACCATAACATGTATTAACTACAGAATTATATGGGGAAATTAATTAATTTTGGTATACATTTCAAAATGTTCCCATTTTCTTCAGCTGAATGTATTCTAGCAGCAAACATAAATAAAGGGATCATGCTGTTTATCACCACTTGTACAAAGTTACACCTGGGCTGGTTTAAGTCAGCTTAATGGTCCATAATATCCCTACATAATCCTAAGACTTGTGAGATCTAAAATGCAAGAAGGTTACACCAGAGAAAGGGAATTGTTTTCTTCTATCTCCATAAGGAATTAGTAATAAGAATATTTAGTAATTCATTCATTAGTGTCTTCTTAGGACTCCAAGTCACAAGAGGTAAAAAGAGGAAAATCACAATTACTGTTACTGATAGCGAAGTCTAAAGATGTCCATTTTTGATATGGAAGCAAGAAGTCTGCTAAGCTGTACAGGTATCTTCTATGAAGATAAATCAGTTCAATTTCATGGCATTGAAACCCCTATTCTAACTCCTTGAGTCTGGAGTTCTGGCCCTGCAGAAATCTCATGTTATTAATATCCTTCAGAAGCAATTATTTANCCAAAAAATCCCAACAAACAAACAGACAGACAAAAAAACCCGCCAAAAAAAATGAAGTGCAGTTGTTTAGGCTGCAAAGTAGTAGGCTAATAAACATTCACATTTAATCCCATTGACTTTAGTGATATGAAGAATATTGAGTTGGAGTTCTTTTTGTTGCTGTCAGTAATTTAAGGAGTAGACATATAGTTGAAGGTCTTCAAAGGAGCAGAGGTGCATCTTGTTTGTGACAAAACTGTCTCTGTGAAGAGCTGCACAAGAAATGCACTGGGGAAGGCAATTGAATGGGAGAAGTATGAGGAGAAGTCTGGAGGTAGGGGGAGCAGGTCTGAAAATTATATGGCACTTACAGAAGGGGGTCAGAATTCTCTGCACATCTGAGTATCACATAACCAAGTGAGATGTCAGTACTTGTCTTACATGTCTCCTCTGTATTATCTTAAGGGTAAACCCTGTGGTCCACACAAACAATTACTAGTGTACATCTTCGTCACCACGTGTTTCTAAAGGAGAAAACTCTACTCCCAAGTGATCTTAGCTGTCACGTTTTGAATTCTAGGAGAATACTGCCAGCCTATCAAAGTGAAAAATTTTGTTCTTCCACATTTTAAACACCTTTTAAAATTTTTAAATTGGAGTGAAGGGGCTTGGGGGGTAGTAGTGAAGCTAATCTATGCATTTATACTCTTGTTCTGTGTTTCAAAGGTAATTGTAATGAACTGCTTCAAGCAAACATTACAGGTTGTTTTTCTGCTGAGAGAAGTCAAATGAAATGACCTTTTTTTCATCTGCTATTCTTTTCAGCTTTTGAAGTTACTTCTTTTTGAAGAGACGATCCATTTATCAATTATATCTGTGAGAAAGTCATAAATTTATCTAATAAAACTTCCAGCAATTTGCTTTGAGGTGTACTATGCAGACTGCAGTCACATTTTGTTGTTATTACATATATTAATGAACACCTTAAAAAGTGAAAGGCTTAGAAAAGTTATCATAAGAATTAGCAGCTCCCTATAGCCAAAAACAGATGTTAATAGAGGGCATACTTTAAAATGTATATTTTTTACCCAGCTTTGTTTATTGATCTTTTCTAGATTGACTCTAATTTATGTCAAATAATTGGGGCACCAAAAGTTGGCAATAAAAATAATTAAATTGAATTGCTAGGCCAGCAATCCAGAGTGAGGAGACAGAAAAGTTGATGGCAACTGCTGAAGCAAGATTATTACCTAAAGGTTTCTCTAGCAATGGGAGCCATAGGGATGTGAGCATGTGCAAGCATATCATATCAATACTGGAGCTGATAAAGTCGATCTATTTTTAAAGATATACATAATAAGAATTAATGCAATCCACTAGTATGAATTATATGCTCTTCTTCCTTCAGAAGAACTGTTGCTTAATATCTAATTCAAAATTAATAGTGCAGCAGGAATGGATTCATTACCTCTTGTGTCAAAAATCATTCATGATAAGTAAGATAAGGAGAGAGAAAAAGCCTGAATAAAAAAGAAGAGTTTCAGTGACCAAATTACTCTTGCCCTCATCAATCTCAGAGAATAAAATTTTTATCCTCTCCAGTAACTGATTGGTAAGGTAGCATAGGGAGAATATGTGGAAAAGTTCCTAAATCTTCCTCATCAGTATATTCTTAAAATAGATGAAGAGTGAAGGAAGAAATAATGTGTAAGATTAAATAAAGCAAATTCCAATACACTTTTTTCCCCATTGGCATTAGAAACATATTAGAAAAAAATTATTCTTCACTTACCCATATTATCATAGAATCATAGAATATTTTGGGTTGAAAGGGACAAGCTCACATTGTTGTGCCATGTCAACCCCCAAGTCCTTTTCCTCAGGGCTGCTCTCAATCTGTTCTCTGGCCAGCTTGTATTTGTGCTTGGAGTTGCCCTGGCCCAGCTGCAGGACCTTGCACTTGGCCTTGTAGATCTTCATGAGGTTTGCACAGACCCACTTCCCAAATCTGTCCAGGTCCCTTTGGATGTCACCCTTTCCCTTCAGTATGTCGACTGCACCACACAGTTTGGTGTTGGCAAACTTGCTGAGGGTGCACTCAATCCCACAGTCCATGTTGCTGACAAAGATGTTAAGCAGCACTAGTCCCAATACCAACCCCTAAGGAATGCCACTCATCACTCATCTCCATTGACCACAACTCAACCATCCAGCCAATTCCTTATCTACCAAATCATCCATCCATAAAATCTATGTTATTCCAGTCTAAGGACAAGGGTGTCATGCAGAATCATGTCAAATGCTTTGCACATGTCCAGGTGGATAACATCANAAACAAAAAAAACAAAAAAAAAAAAAAAAAAAAAAAACACCAAAAAAAAAAAAACCCCAAAAAACCCCCCAAAACCTACAATTTTAAATTGTATAACTAAAAAATTGCAACTAAAATTGTAAAAGAAAGAAACAAACATACAAAAAAATTCAAATCAAATCAGAATTTCACCCACGCCCCCCAAAAAATCCCAACAAACAAACAGACAGACAAAAAAACCCGCCAAAAAAAATGAAGTGCAGTTGTTTAGGCTGCAAAGTAGTAGGCTAATAAACATTCACATTTAATCCCATTGACTTTAGTGATATGAAGAATATTGAGTTGGAGTTCTTTTTGTTGCTGTCAGTAATTTAAGGAGTAGACATATAGTTGAAGGTCTTCAAAGGAGCAGAGGTGCATCTTGTTTGTGACAAAACTGTCTCTGTGAAGAGCTGCACAAGAAATGCACTGGGGAAGGCAATTGAATGGGAGAAGTATGAGGAGAAGTCTGGAGGTAGGGGGAGCAGGTCTGAAAATTATATGGCACTTACAGAAGGGGGTCAGAATTCTCTGCACATCTGAGTATCACATAACCAAGTGAGATGTCAGTACTTGTCTTACATGTCTCCTCTGTATTATCTTAAGGGTAAACCCTGTGGTCCACACAAACAATTACTAGTGTACATCTTCGTCACCACGTGTTTCTAAAGGAGAAAACTCTACTCCCAAGTGATCTTAGCTGTCACGTTTTGAATTCTAGGAGAATACTGCCAGCCTATCAAAGTGAAAAATTTTGTTCTTCCACATTTTAAACACCTTTTAAAATTTTTAAATTGGAGTGAAGGGGCTTGGGGGGTAGTAGTGAAGCTAATCTATGCATTTATACTCTTGTTCTGTGTTTCAAAGGTAATTGTAATGAACTGCTTCAAGCAAACATTACAGGTTGTTTTTCTGCTGAGAGAAGTCAAATGAAATGACCTTTTTTTCATCTGCTATTCTTTTCAGCTTTTGAAGTTACTTCTTTTTGAAGAGACGATCCATTTATCAATTATATCTGTGAGAAAGTCATAAATTTATCTAATAAAACTTCCAGCAATTTGCTTTGAGGTGTACTATGCAGACTGCAGTCACATTTTGTTGTTATTACATATATTAATGAACACCTTAAAAAGTGAAAGGCTTAGAAAAGTTATCATAAGAATTAGCAGCTCCCTATAGCCAAAAACAGATGTTAATAGAGGGCATACTTTAAAATGTATATTTTTTACCCAGCTTTGTTTATTGATCTTTTCTAGATTGACTCTAATTTATGTCAAATAATTGGGGCACCAAAAGTTGGCAATAAAAATAATTAAATTGAATTGCTAGGCCAGCAATCCAGAGTGAGGAGACAGAAAAGTTGATGGCAACTGCTGAAGCAAGATTATTACCTAAAGGTTTCTCTAGCAATGGGAGCCATAGGGATGTGAGCATGTGCAAGCATATCATATCAATACTGGAGCTGATAAAGTCGATCTATTTTTAAAGATATACATAATAAGAATTAATGCAATCCACTAGTATGAATTATATGCTCTTCTTCCTTCAGAAGAACTGTTGCTTAATATCTAATTCAAAATTAATAGTGCAGCAGGAATGGATTCATTACCTCTTGTGTCAAAAATCATTCATGATAAGTAAGATAAGGAGAGAGAAAAAGCCTGAATAAAAAAGAAGAGTTTCAGTGACCAAATTACTCTTGCCCTCATCAATCTCAGAGAATAAAATTTTTATCCTCTCCAGTAACTGATTGGTAAGGTAGCATAGGGAGAATATGTGGAAAAGTTCCTAAATCTTCCTCATCAGTATATTCTTAAAATAGATGAAGAGTGAAGGAAGAAATAATGTGTAAGATTAAATAAAGCAAATTCCAATACACTTTTTTCCCCATTGGCATTAGAAACATATTAGAAAAAAATTATTCTTCACTTACCCATATTATCATAGAATCATAGAATATTTTGGGTTGAAAGGGACAAGCTCACATTGTTGTGCCATGTCAACCCCCAAGTCCTTTTCCTCAGGGCTGCTCTCAATCTGTTCTCTGGCCAGCTTGTATTTGTGCTTGGAGTTGCCCTGGCCCAGCTGCAGGACCTTGCACTTGGCCTTGTAGATCTTCATGAGGTTTGCACAGACCCACTTCCCAAATCTGTCCAGGTCCCTTTGGATGTCACCCTTTCCCTTCAGTATGTCGACTGCACCACACAGTTTGGTGTTGGCAAACTTGCTGAGGGTGCACTCAATCCCACAGTCCATGTTGCTGACAAAGATGTTAAGCAGCACTAGTCCCAATACCAACCCCTAAGGAATGCCACTCATCACTCATCTCCATTGACCACAACTCAACCATCCAGCCAATTCCTTATCTACCAAATCATCCATCCATAAAATCTATGTTATTCCAGTCTAAGGACAAGGGTGTCATGCAGAATCATGTCAAATGCTTTGCACATGTCCAGGTGGATAACATCAGTTGCGCTTCCTTTATCCACCAATGGTGTTACGGCACTGTAGAAGGCCACAACGTGTGAGGTACGACTTGCCCGTACTTCACTTGCCTTGAAGTTCTTTTGACTATCCCTTCCTCATTTTCCATGTCTCTTAGCACAGTTTCCAGGAGGATCTGCTCCATAATCTTGGTGGCCACTCAGGTGACACTGACTGGCCTCTAGTTCTCCAAGTCATTCTTTTTTCCATTTTTAAATCCTGAATTAACTGTTCCTATTCAGTACCCAGCCTGCCTTTTATTAAAAAGAAAAAAAAATACTCTGAAAGCAAAATAAAATATATTTTACAATTACTATAACAAAGATTGATATCAGGATGTTGATCTAAAGAAAAATTCTTATTAACTTGTAGATGGCTGACATAGGCATCTATTTGATTTTGAAATAATTTCTCAATAGACTTTGATACTAGAAGTAAATAGAGATTTTTACATTTACAATGAATATTAGATTTGGAAATGTGTTAAAGGCAAGGAAGAATTACCCTGTTTCTGTGCATAAAAAGAATACAATTCTTTGTTAGTATTATTGTACTTTATTTGTATCACAATAGAATTTGGAGATTTCATGCAACTATTTTGGCAGAATGTAGCACTAAACTTGAATAAGATCAATTTTCCTGTTTGACAAATACCTGTAAATTAAAGTGGAAAAATCCTCACTGCCGTCTGTATCTACCTAAGACATTTCAAAGATACTTACATTGTTTTTAATGGAGACAGAGACACAGGAATGGTCAAACACTAGGAATCTCACTTGAGATGTTATAATTTAGTTTTGATTTAATGTTCAGTCTTATTTAAACCACTGTTATGATTTCAGCGTTCTGTGTCCTTCACACATATCTTAGCCCTGGGTCCACAAACTCCTGGGTTATGGTCCTCTCTGATCTTTAACAAAAAATTATGTCCCCATGGAACCAATATTCCTTTTCTTCAGAACTGGTGAGGCTAATCAGTTTTAGACTATGGCATAAAGATAACAGAATGATCATGGAAATCAGCAGCACTATCAGGCATAGAAACCTTGCATGTTGGCACAATTTGCTTCTGACTGCCTCTTCCCTCTTGGATAGCTGAGCTTATTGGGTCTTTTTTTTGGTTTGTTGTTTAATGGACAGATGTTTTCAGTTTTATGGCTAATAGTTCATTAATATGTAAGAATCCAGGTCTACCTAAGGCACGCAGGTGCTGTAAAAACCTGTAGCAAACCATGAAATATAGGTTTAAATTAATATTGTCTATACATAGTTTTTATATCTCCAAGTGTTGGAGAGGTCAGGTGCATCTCAAAATAATTACAGAGTGGGAGTAAAACTTCAGTCCAGAGCTGTGGGTTGGCATGACTAATGTACATGTAAATAATAACTATTATTTGTGACAAACTACACAGAGGATGTCTAGGATAATATCTTTCTAAATGTTAGAAACTGAAGCAGTTTACTACCTTTGAAATGCAATGGTGAAAAAAGAAAATGAGAAAAACCTGCAGCATGAAAATCTGAAACAAGATCAGTCATAACTTTTGTCTTACTGTTTTGATGCTGAAAGATACTGACCAAAGAACACTCAGTTTTTTTGGCTGAGGTGAACTGGGCCATCCAGGTCACAGGACATCTTTAGCTGCTTTATCTTTTCTTTTAGTGGCAGTAACTAGTTACCTTGCTTGCAATCTTGGCAATACAATCACGAATTTGTAGACTTCACTGACATCCAGGACCACTTCCAGGTCATCCTTTCTCGTTGGAGACACATATGACAGTATGGATTTGCCATATATAAGACTATCAGTNTAGAAACCTTTTACTATCAAGTCCAGCATGTGTTAACGTTTTTCAATGAGCGAGCAAAAAGAAAACCAAGAACAGGTAAACTACAGCACAAAGGAGAAATAAGTATTTTGATTATTTTTGAGTTCTATAGTATTTTTTAATATCAGAAAAAATATCAGTAAAAAACACTCTGATCATACAATAAGCTTCTAGAGAGTGTGCTTGTGGATACTCAAAACCAAAGTATAACTCAATGAGGCAAAAAATGTGAAAAAATTATAGTTTTGTGTTATAATCACACAGACACACAACTAGAAAAAATATAATTCCTGTTAGTTACTATTACTATGTTATTGGCTGAAAAAACATCTTGTTTAAAACTCATGCATAAAAAGCTGTTAAACTTTGAAAAAAAAAAGATGTAGGTACAGGTAGTAAAATTCTGCCCTGAAAGTTGTCTCTACATATTTGTTTTATCATCTTTTCAAGACTTTTCCTTTCATCTCCTGTTTTTTCTACTGCCCCCCAAAAGTACTGTAAGAAAAATGCATTATTTAAATAGAACTCTTAAAATAAGCCTTCATGATACACTTCCTAAAATATTAGAAAACCAATCATTAGAAAACCTCTCTGCCAATATATCAATATATTAAAGGCGTGTGATTATTGTTTACCTTCTTGCATATCATTTGTTAAAAGGTCTGTTTAATTTGAACATTTAAGCTGTTGTTTACACCATTTAAACATTTCAATGTCCAATAAAGGCTGGCACAAGTACACATAAATAGACTATTTGAAGCACATATGTGTGAAATATTAACACACCCCGTTTTCTCCTGCACATTTTTTTCACTGCTCTTAGCTATAGACCTGTGTGCTTTACAAGGAAGACAATATTTTACCCAAAGGACTTTGGCATATGCAAATCAAACACTGAAATGCATAACTTCTAGGTACCTCACCTCTAGCACAGAACGCAGAACCATTTGTGAGATATAGAAAATCCTAATAGAAGCATATTCATTTTGGTTGATACAGTATGCTGAGACAATATCCTCATTTTGAAATTTGCATGCCTTTTGCCAGTTAGGAACTCCAGACAGTAAACTCCTCAAATAGAAATTAAATAATTTTGCGTCATGGTGAATTAAAAAATCATAATATGAAGTACTGTACTCCAGATTATCTCATTGACTTCTGCCACGACATCTCTAGCAAACACTACTTTGCCACAAGTAGGTTTATATAAAAATAGTTGACTTCTCCAGACTCCTGTGTTCAAGTCAGGGTTGAGAACTTTAATGAAAATAACATTTATAGTCATAACATGAGGTAGATTTTCACATCTAAAATCAGATTAAACATTTTTAGAGCTTTGGATTCCACTTGGAATTGTAATTAAAAGTAAATATTCAAGAGAGAAAATTAAGTAAAAATTACCCTTATGCTCTGGTTTCAAATCATTAAATTATAGAGTAAAGCAACATCCTTTCCATCACCACCCCACCACCCACTCCTGCTTTGAATACCTCATCAAGTTCAATGGATAATTCTCCTGTAAATAATTTCTTAGATTTCAGGCTCTTCTGACTAGGAAAATTCTTTGCCTGGATTGTTTCATAAAAAAGAAATGTAGTATTTCTGTAACTGACTAGCATCTTAAAAACAGAACACTTTGCTGAACAAAAGAGACCAACAGATGGAACACTATATTTAGAAGTTATTTTTCAGCCTTCAAAACTTTTATACAAGGCACTAGAAATTATTATTATTAAGACATTGTGACTGTGAAAGTTAAAACTTCTTATCACCAGATATCTTTTTAAAAGCAATTGAAACAGCATGACAATCTTCTACATGGTGATTTATGTCTAAGAAGTCAATGATGGCTATGTTATATACAGTAAGTTAATACAAAATTGACTATAAGGTATTTCAGAGACAGAAAATTTGGTTTTTATGTTGTATAAGAAATCAGCAAGAATAAAAAAATGGTTAATGATGATTATCTGTGATGTGAGAAAATTTTATATATTTAATTGGTATAATGTGGTTTTGCACTGTACTAATGGTTTAGGGCCCTAACAATGAGTGGCTGAAGTAGCCTGCTAACATTTGCATTGCACTGTTTCCAATATCACAAATGCTCAGTCACCATCACTTCACCTGTTTGTGTGGTGTGTTTCTCCTGAGTCCATGCAGCTGAAGCTGCCTACCCATATAGCAGGAATTTTGATTTTCAGTGGTAAAATGTTAAATAATCTGAAAGTTATTCTTAAACCTTTTGCTATCTTCCTTGTTTTCAATAAAAGTTTTGTAAAACATCTGCAAAATGGACAAAAATATTTAGCATATTTGTTTGCAAATACCTTTTTTTTTTTAAATCTGTAAACATACTTTTCCCAAATAATTGATCCGGCCAAAAGCTTCATTAAAGTAACACACAATTTGAGATAGAAGAGCTGTGCACTTTTGTGAGAAGATGCCTTCATCCAGTAATGCCACTCGACCAGAAGTGGCTGCTATTATTTTAGTAGAAGTTCATTTACTGGTACTTTTACTGACAGCACAAAAACAGAAATCCAAAAGATATTGTTTTGAGATTTTCCTTCATTTATCTACCCAAATAAAGGTATTTTAGCTCCCTGAAGTAAAGATAACTGTTCCAACAAAGTTTTGAGAATATTTTTACTAAACATGACAATATCACATTGTACACAGGCAGTTTTTATATTCTGAGTTGGCAGCTTTATAAAGAAATTGAAAAAATAACTTTCAATGTGTTTGATTTTTTTTCCTCAGCATGAAAGTGTGTATTTAGGTACATGTATATTGCTTCCTGCTGGGGTGTGGGACCTGCCCTGGCTGCCAACCTGGGGGAATCCCCATGCTCATAGCCCTCCTGTCCCCAGGGAGCCATCCTGTTGCACTACAATTTAGATCTTGCTAAATTAACTCTCAGCAAAGCTTAGTTCTGCTTTTTGATTTTTGAATTGGATAAGAGAAATTAAGTTTGTTTCTTTCTTTCTTTTTTTTTTTTTTTTCTTTTTTAGGATTCACTCATCCAGAAGGATAAAATTTCAAATTGAATTGGGAAATTCTAGGGGAAAATAGAACAGAAAATACATTAACATATTGATGAAGAGAAACAGAGAGGAACCTGTGAGATTAGAGAAGACTCACTAGTCTTTTCCTTAAAAACATTGAGTGTTTGGAGACGGGTAATACAGATGATGTACCAAATAAAATATAGTACATTTTAATATGCCTCAATGGTTCTTTTTTGACCTATCAAGATTTTTGACAAATTCTTTTTATGTTTCAGGAAATATTTACTGTTTAAGCCTTTCTGTTTTATCTCTATAATGTGTTTTGCCTTGGTCACATGGTGGATATATTTCATCCTGCTTTTCATCACATTCTTCCATTCCAGTTAAGCAATTCTCACTTCACACTTCTATCTAGAGAGACAGAGCTGGATGCACATAAAAATGCTATTCTTCGTTTTCATTTCCCTTTTCCACATTTTTCAGTACGCTTAAAAGAGGATTAGTAAATCCCTGGCTACTTAGAATTTCTCACATGTCACTGTGGCTTATACAATTTCTCCTCAGTACAGCCATCTGACAAAGTGAAAAGAGCACAAATTTTTCTGAAAAAATAATTTAGTGTTTCTGGTCATGTCTAGGATGAGCCATATTTCCATGTTGTATTTTTAAAATCAGATCTTGAGTTAAGTAAATGGGAGCAAAGTGATTTACAGAAATTTAAGAGATGACTCATGGAGTTACTTTTTCACATGCTCTATGAATCTATATTTAAATCTTGATTTCAAAAACCTACTAAGCAGTATATATTTAGTGGAGTTGATAGTTTGTGATAGAAACCCTCATTGTAACAAAAAACAGCCAACAAAACAACACACTCTGACCTTAAATAGCAAATCTTCATATGGTTATCTATTTTTTATCAAATTTACTTTTATTTACCTTTAATTCATGGATAGAAGGTTATCATTATTATTTGATTTTTTTTCTTTTTAAGTATATGTTCTTAACAGAAAAGAAAGTAGTCAGCCAAAAATTCCCCAAATCTGTGAAAATTCCATCTCGGGATCTGCATCATTAATGCTGCAATAGTGATGATACATATGCTGTGGATTGGAGTGTGTTCTAAAATGAGTGTTTATAAAAGACTGTATCAATAAGTAAAGGTACATGAAAGAGGTGTTTGACTGTGCATGTGTAATTTTTTGTGTTCCTGGATGTAATGGTGTACATTCTGTTGTTATGAACCGTCTTACGATAACACTAATGAATATGTAACTTAATTGGTTTCTGATATTGCTTATAGCTACAATATTTAAAACGCTCATTTTTAAAAGAACACTTATTTAATTTATTTAATAGTGTATTGAACAGTACCAAAATAATTTCAAGACTTGAGAGTAGCTCAGTTGATTAGACCATGGTGCTAAAGCCCAGGTTGCAGGTTCAATCCCTGTACAGGCCACTCACTTAAGAGTTGGAGTCAATGGTCCTTGTGGGTCCAGCTCAGAATATTCTGTGATTCTAACTCAGAATATTCTGTGATTCTTTGACTCAATCATATGCATTATGTGTTTACTGGTATAACTCCATTGATTTAAAATACTAACTTTAGGACTAAAGAATCTGTCCTGTGGACAGATCAGCCTAAAGATTATGTCCTATAAAAGTGCTTTAGCTTGCTTGAAAGCTATAGGTCTCCTCTTGAAATAGTATGTGTAATTGGACAAGAGGTATTCTTACTAAAGATATTACCTGTACCTGGGCTTTGTTTAATGTGGCTTTTTCTTAAAATAAGGGCCAATAATGAGAATGGTTTTATTTCTTCCTACTTACAGAATATACCTTAGCAACTGGGTCATGGTTTTAAAGTATTTCAGCAATAATACCTATCTGAAAGCTTGAGTACAATTAAATGGAAAGAAAGATTTAAATTCAAGTGTGTAAGTAAGAAGAAGTAACTTTTCATAGAGATTATACAGCTAATCCCTTTGTAAAGTCACTTTAATTCAGCACAGTCAACTAATACAGGTGAATGAAAACAACTTGAAACAAATCTCAAAGCAAACCAGATGCAAGCATATCAATATTTGATACTTTTTTCCCATTTTTTCCTAGAAAGGACCAATCTAAGAATGAAAAAATTTTGTAGCAATATGGAATTCAAATTATTCAATTAATTTAAACTGAGGATATATTGAAAAGGATCCTCAATTAAAATTTGCTTCTAAGCTTAGTAGTATAGCTACTCATATTTTATCTTTCTTGGTTTTAAATTTTTACAAAATGAGACATTTCAAAATATTTCTATTCTGGTTCTCAGACAAGAATTTCTCATCTTCTCAAGAATAGATACAACAGGAAAGTTTAAAGACTCCAAAAAATATATTAACTGTCTCTATTTAATGCTTATAATGTTCTTGATAAGCTGATTGATAGTTCAGAGCACAGACTATAATCATAAAATTGTACGGTAGGCAGGATTCTCACAGCTGGAGTAACAATGCTGATTTGTTCAGAGTAGGAAAAAAAGAAAGGGCAGAGATTAAAAAAGTAAGACTAAATAACAAAAGCAACTAAATATCATAGTGGTAACATCTAATCTCGATGGAGGGTAGTAAGTGATGCAGTGGACAGATTGGTAAGATTTAGTTGTCGTTATTCCAAGATGCTCTAAGTCAGCTGATTTAGATTCTCCACTGTCACATTACCAAGATGCGAGCACAAAAAAGACATGGTTTGATGATGTCTTTAGGCTGGATTTATCCTGCTTAACTCTCCTTTATTTATGATGTTCTGATGAGGTATGTTTCCATAGCAATTCAGTAATTCTTAGTAATATTGACTTACATCTTCATCTACTTATGAAGCTTGCGGCCAATACTAAATCTATGTCCCTGAACAAGGAAAAAAGTACAAAAATGTTCAAGGGCCCATATGTGATCTGCCACTCTTAAAATCTTAAATAAGAAACAAAAATTGAAAGTGGAAAAAAATTATGTTACTACAGCGCACCAAAACCAGAGGGTCAATATAGAATCAGCAGTTTATTACCTATTCACAGGAATTGGGAGAAATACTCATGTCATGACGTAGATGGCTAAACATAGTGAACCTAGGCTGAAACCAGGGGACTTAGTAACCCATTTGTAGCATTGTGTGAAAGCAGATGTATTTTCTCTAGAATCAACTGAAGTCCAGAAATGGTTTATGCAAAACATACAGGTCCCAGGCTCACAAACTCTACCATGTCAAATCGGCTTTGTACAGTATTAGCCTGGATTCTTCTGAGCTCTGCTTCCTGGTATGTAGACTACATGTTTGTACTTACATAGACTAGATCTCTCTACTACACATTGCATTCTAATTACTCTGAAAATGATTGGTTAGGTAAATAAAACATTTTTATATCTTATGAAAAACTATTCACCCTAATTCCATGGATTATAGTAAAACCTCCTGTGCACTGATGATGGCTTGTTGCAATAACTTTTTAACAATATCTCTCACAACAAGTGAAAGGATATAAATAATGTTATTACTATTATTAACTTTCACTTGTGCTATTCTTATTTACAATGTATCAGTTTACCATTGCCATGTGTGAGCCAAAGCATGGAGATACTTGACAGAAAATTCAGCCTCTGTAATAGAGATTGCCACGAGGGGATATTGAAAGCAGCACTGATGAGTCAAAAGGCATAATAGGATAAGTCATTAAACTGGGTAATACAAGGTAATCAGGTGGTGTTTGGTCTAACAGAACAAAAAACATCGGAAAAGAGGACACGGTGGATGCAGAGACCAAGAAAAAGGATATTTTACATTAAAATATCCCAAGAGTTTACATTTACCAAATCAAAAGAACAGTATGATGTGCTGAGGTGTGAGACAGTGGGAATTAGAACAAGAACAGATTTGTGCACACAAACATAATCAAGGAGATGAGATATGGATCACTTTTCTCTGAGTCTATCCTTGCATGTCTGTATAAATATAAAATAAAAATGCAAACCTTTACCATATGGTACATAATTTTATGTTTGTTGTGTTATGTTTAACACAAACCTAATCCTTAGCTTGTAAATAGTAATTCTCATCTCAATGTAAGGTTTCTTAATATGCTTTGTAATGTTTTATTATGTAGGCTAAATTTATGTTCCAGTTATGTCTAAATGCTAACATCATCCAGTTGACATTCAAAATAGCCAAAGGACACACTTTGTCAAGATTAGGAAGAAAGTTAATTTTGATTGGAAACTGTGGGCTCACAGATATCTAGACTTTTTTGGCATTTATCTAATTCAGGATAAGAAGGCTTGAGAGTTATTGAATATCATTATCTTAAAAAAGAACCTGCTCAGGGAAAAAATGTCATAGATCATGTACAGGTTAAGAGGTAAAATAATTAGTGTAGGAGGAAATCTGTTGCCATCAGAAACTGCAAAATTATGTGTTTTAATCATGAAGAATTTTGTTTCCATAGTGTTAGATTCCAAATTTGATCTAAAATTAGAAGACTCTTTCAGGTGAGAAGCATTGTTAAAAGATACTTTAAGTCACTAAAGTAAACTCAAACAGTTTGGTTTTGTCTTATCTACAGCAGGTGTATGGTGAAGGAGAGCATGGACTGAAATTTTACCAGGCTAAAAAAAAACTTTTCATTTAGTCTGCTATGTTTTAAGTACCTGGTGTTGAAGAAAAGGCATTTTTGCTCCTTCACTTTCTCATGACTGAAAATCTATCCTTACTCTTTTTTTTTTTTAATTGCTTTTCCCCTCAGATGACTGTTAATAGAAATAATTTTTTCCAAGGTTTCCACCATCTGATGGAGAAAAAACTTTTCATATGAAAACTGCAGCATGTCTAGTGACAAGCTCTACTTGGGAACAAGCTACTTTCTTCTGAATAGATAAAGTCTTGTTTAAATGAAATTATATGTGCGTACATGCATTAAAAGCACAAGAGGCAAAAAGCCCAGGGATTTGCATCATGCAAAATAGACAATTCTGTGAATATGGACTGATGAGCAAATATAGATGCTGATATTCAATCAACATAACCAGAAGCTGCTTATCTGTGAGCCAACCAAGTGAGTTGCCAGAAACTAGCAGGTGACCTGGCAAAAAACTAATTTTTATTCAAAATACTATTCTAGTACTTTTTGTAAACTGCCTTATAGATATCTCAAGACACATATATCCCCTTGCGCATAAAGTCACAGTAGCAAAAAAAATGAGATGTGTTTCTATTCAAGAAATTGAATTTGTAGTAAGGAATAGGTACATAATGTTCTGATGTTCAGTTTGCTGAGCATTTCTGGGCTATCAGTTTTCAGAAAACAACACACCTTTGTCCTTAAATAATAAGAAGTCTACTTATTCTGCGTTTATACATTATACATAAGGATATTAGCAGATGACAAATATCAGGCTAGATTACTCCATTTCTAAAATTTAGATTTGAGAGCACCATAAATATGTTACTGATGTTGAAATATATAAAGCACTGCTCAGGTATTGGAACTACATGACAGGTCTTTTCCAACCCAACCCAAATTCTATGATCCTATCATCCTGTGATTTTCATATGTTTATATTTATGTATGTGTGTGTTTATATTTATATACAACTTAGCAGTATAATTCCAAAATTATTTATGAAATATTAGAATCTGTATCCTCATTTCAAGAAAGAATAAATGAAGCATACAGGGCTTAGTTAACCTTTTAACCAAACTGTCAGATCAGGAAGCATTATTAAACAAAGGTAGATATAACAAATTAAAAGAGATAAATGAATTAAAAGAGAATGATTTAATAAATTCTAATACGACTCTTCATTAATTTGTATGTATCAGTTGGTATGTCATTATTTTCTTATTTACAGGAAGAGGTTTTACATGAAATAGAACATATCTCTGAGAAGCATCATAAAATAAAGCAAATCTAGGGCCATGTTAAACAGTATAGATCTGTTTAATGCTTATGACACAAACATGCTGAGCAACACTGGCATAGACTCTGCCAAAATATTTATGATACCGAGCTGTTGTGAAAAATTTTTTGAAAGAAAAAAAATGTTCCAAGGAAAATAAATATGTAAAAAGAATAGGCTGAAACATGCACATGAGACATGGTTTTTATGAAAAAAACCCTATCAGTTCTTGTGTTTCAAACAGAGAGGAAAACCTCCTAAAATTACATTACTGGGTTCAAACAAAATTTTAAACTACTGTCTTTGGTTTCTATTAAAAATGGTTAGTGATTTGGCACCAGTTTTAACTCAGGAGTTTCAGGAAAGATTATAAATGTATGAAGATGATACAGAATTACCTAAATTTTTAAGTTCTTAGAACAGGAGAAATTGAGGTAAATTATTCTTATTTACTAAGTAGTTTACAAAATCTTGTTTGGTGAGACAGAAAATATTAATCAAGTAAGCTTTGTAAGATGTCAGAGAAGAAAAACACCTTAAAAACAAATTGGAACCCTTTTTATTCCCTTTGAAATTTGCTTAGAGAGGGAGACTGGATATCTTGTAAGACTGTGCATTTTCTTAAAGCTTTCCTGAATTGTAAACGATGACCTAAGGATAAGCTTAGACTTTGTGGGAATTGTTGATGAAGCACTGCCATCTTTTGGTTGTACAAATACGGAATATGGAGGAAGGATATAATTGTCATTGAAATAAGGACATAGGCTGAATTCATAAAAGTATCACTTTATTCTAGCATTGGTCTACTTTGCTTTTCTAGATAATTGGCTGAAATTGTCCCCTTATATTCTTCAGTATATCCAAATTTCACCTTCGATCAGTCAAAGTAACACAACAAAACATCATGAAGATATTGTTGCTTTTAACAGAAAATTGACAGCCTAGGTTAAAGGGGTTTTCTGCACTTTTTTTTTTAATTGCTCTTGTCTTTACTTTTTCCCAAAACAGATTAGCAAGGTAAATTTTATTACAATTTTGACAAATTTTGAAATTATGGAATATAATAAATACTAATGTAGATGACAATTATTGTGTGTAAGAATTATCTAAGAACTAGTTGGTGACACTAAAATCAGCTGTGTTTTATATTAAAAGCAATACAAATTGTTCTCCATTCCCTAAGTTATAAATCTAATACTGATACTCCAAGATTCAGTGCTATGATGACATTCTGTTTCTTGAAAAAGGATTTTTGCCTTTTTTTTTTACCTATTTAACAGTTTGCAGAGGACACACAATTTTAAGTAAACAATATAGCAATACAACAGAATACTTTTTCTGCATGTGGAAGTAGTTGACATATCTATTAATTTAGTAGAAATGTGAAAAAATGCAGTATATGCTTTGAATGTGTAAGCTCAGTATGATTCTGTTTTAAAATATATAATCCATTTATATCCAATCTTACTGTCAGATTTTGCCTCTTTTTAAATGCAATATTAGTGTCATAAGCTAATATAAGCAAATTTCTAGAAGAATAAATAAGATTTTCAAGTGAATATTAATATTTTACCCCTCAAAAATTACATGTAAAAACTTACATCCCACTAAAGTATTGCTAAATTAACAATTAAAGGTCTAAAGTTATCAACCGCCTCACCTCGAATGCAAATGAATTAAAATTTCTGCTGGTAAGAAATCATATCTTTATGCAGTGTTTTCAAATTTAATTTGAACAGAAAGAGATGGGAATTCTGCCATATGCCTAAGACTTATGATGTGACATTTCTCCTGTTAACTCAAATATGGGCAAAAGTGTGAAGTGCAAAATATGCTTGCACTGCTAAGGACTGACTATCAGCACACTTGTCAGAAAATTCAGTCAACATATAACATTTGGAAGGTCAGAGGCCTGTGATATGGAAATCAAATAATTATCTAATACCAAATGAAAGATGAGCAGCTTTGAAGGTTTTTTTTTAAATTAAGACAAGAAGCTTCTGCACATCTGCTGCCTGAGATAGTGATGAAAAAGCCAATATCAACATTTGGCAGGTTGGAACAATTGTTGCCTCATTTCAGATAGACTGGTACCACTGGCACAGAAAGCTGCAGGTGAGACCAATAGTACCTGATAGAAGAGTCTCCAAAAGTCTGTGTTCTGAGCAGAACAGGCATTTCTTGGCATGTCTCATTCTCCCTTCTTGTGGTCAAGCACATTTCTGGGTATACCATCCTGGGTCATAACTCCATCCTCTCACCTAGTTCAAGTGATCTCCTTCATTCTTGCTCTACAGCCTGCTCACATTGACACCGTTGGGTTCCTACATGAAGCACTGCACGTGCTCCAGACCAGGGACCCAGCTGCATTCCTGCTATCACTGCACAGGGGCAGACCTTGATTCCTGCTACCACTGCACAGAAGCAGAGCTTGCACGCAACCACGGTTCAGAAGCAACTCCCTGTGTGGGGTCATTTGACACAATACTTAGCACCTGGTACCAAGAGGCAGCGATTTCTTCTGCAAACGAGATTGAAGCAAGTCATATCCCCCCACTGGTAAAACTACAGTATTCAAAAATCTTTGAATTAAAAAAATTATCTTTTCAGAATTTTGCTTAGATATAAACAGGAAAAGATTGTATTTATGAAGGACACATTCTTTCTGAAATAAACCAGATAGATCCTCTTCCATATTTCCTCTAGATGACAGGAAAGAATATGAGGTGGTATGTTTTCATTGCACAGAGGGGTTGGAAGGTTTAAGTCACTAAAAATGTCATGCAGAAAAAATCTGAAAAATGGAGACTAAATTTCAGGGGTTAAATGAAGGCTGAGCAATATCAAATATTCTGAATAAATGAATAACAGACGAGTCACATTTCAGTTTCTAGATCTTATTCTGTCAGAGTAAAGAAATTAGGTAGTCTATATACACAGAGGATACTTTGCCATTAAGTGTTGCAGATTTTAATACTGAGATTGCTAAGATCTATCATTTGTTCTTTAAATTGTTCCACATTGTTGTCTTCTTTTTTCTTTTTTTTTTCTTTTACTGAAAGGATACCCACTATTTACCAGAGAATCAAGTTTTTATAAACGTTTGTGAGGATTTAATGTGCAAAAATGTTCAGCTGAGAGTTCTAGGGGATATGAATACATGAGGAAATTACAAATGAGGAGTTTAATGAGGAAAAAAAAAGTGGGAACACCTGCACACTTTCAGTACTTTGCAGGCTGATTTATTCCCTTCTCAATATGCGCACACAATTCTCACTAACAAAAGTGGAGTAACACCCATATATTTAGTAAAAAAAATAGCCATGAGTGTTTCTGTCACTTC
Organism: Ploceus nigricollis; assembly: GCA_013399945.1. Classification (NCBI taxonomy): domain Eukaryota; kingdom Metazoa; phylum Chordata; class Aves; order Passeriformes; family Ploceidae; genus Ploceus; species Ploceus nigricollis. Next base: position 167,520 of record VXBC01010423.1, on the reverse strand, counting down.
CCTAGGTATCATCACCATTTCAGTCAATTTCTGTATGACAGGGACATAATGAGACTGCTAATAAATCTTCTCTTTTTCATTTATACCATGTTTATAAGTGAGCAGTCACTTAGGAATAGACTTCTAGGTCCTGGTTTCCAGTGGTGAGTTGGCCCAAGTTTCCACATAAAAACACCTGCATTAATATTTCCAAATGCTAATATATACACACCAGTATTGAAATTGATTGATTGGTTGTATGCATCAGGACATCACTGTTTTATCATGCAAGAAGTTTATAACAGGAAAAAGAATCTTAATTTTTTATATTTAGAAGACAGAACTGAGGAAAAAAAAAGGATATTAAATACACTTCTAAAACCTCTAGCTCCCAGAAAATGAGACTCTATATTTGCCAATCTTGAATAGTCTTTCCCTAAGCATTTTTTGTTGGCCACTGCATGGACAGGTTGCTGTGCCAGATAAATCTTTAGTTTGTCTCAGCATGATCCTCTTTTATGTATGCATAGGAAGTTCTATGTAGTTACACTTGAAGGGACAGCAGAGAGCCAAGATCTTAAAAATTTGCTTCCTAAGTCTTAGGAGGTGAATTTAACTCTAGTGCATTGGTCTTCTTCAGTAAGAACATTTCCTTTAATAAAACTGCTTGAAGTTTCCAATTATATGGATGAGCTACTTCTCAGTACAGAATGGCCAGTACACTCTTTTATAAAGGCATTGAAATTCTCATATGAAAGCAAAAACCTTATGAAACTGAATACTGAAACTGTCATGGCAATATTAAAGAGTGCACAAGGAAGCATGCAAATGTCAGTGGTTTGCTCACTACCATAAGGGAACAATTTTCTTCCCTTATTTTTTCTCTCATGCATTTTTACATTTCCAGAGTATCTCTGAGAAACTTTAACTTAACTGTTATGTATCTTATTTTCCTCTTTCAAATCCTCATCTTAGACAGGTTAAAATCAAATAAAAGGCTTACATTGGCCCCAGATGGCTTGCAGTATGGTTTAAAATGAAAAACAATGTCACCTAACAGGAAAGTTAGTGCAAAATTTCAGACATTCAGCTTGCTCATTTCAAATATAGAGGTAATTTGATGACTTTTCCTAATGATTCCTAATTTGTGACGTTGGAAAAAGTTGTCATGCCCTCCCCAAAGTGATGGATTGGAATTTCAGAAAAGCCCACCGATCGAGGACTATGGTGATATGTAGTAAAAAATTATTTGACTGTTATGAAAAAATGAAAATGCCACTAAAAAACAAATATAAAAGTCTCTGTTCTGCAAAATATGACAGGATCAGTAAGCTCATAAATAAATAGGTAAGGTTTTTTGTGGAGTATGGTATAAACTAGAGAAAAGAAGTCTTTTAAGAAAGTTTGACAGGAAATAAAGGTAATATTCATTATTAAATGAGACTGGCTAAGTAAAAGAGTTTTAATATGCATATAGAAAAGCATAATTTCTCTGTAAGAAAAAGTGGGCATTATTTTTTTTAGATAAAATTAAAAGAAAATATGAGCAAAATGAATGTCCATAAATGAGAGCTTGTTTCATAATTTGTGTCAGGAATATATTAATTAAGAAGTGTGGTCGTTTTGCTTTTCCAATCCATTTTGATTCTTAACAGCTCCTTTCATTATTTGGTCAAGGGGTTCTGGGCTTAGCCAAAGTCTCTGTAATTCTACTTTGAAAGAAAAATGAGATGTTTTTATTTATTTAAATAAATGATTAATGTATTTGAAGAAAAGTAAATAACCACCAACCTTACTTTTAAACAGACAGAATGAGACAATTTGTAAATGTGCATCTTTCCCCGAAAAACTTTGTGGCAGAAGTAAAGCCCAGAAGGATAAACTCCAGATAAGATGCTCCAGAGACTGAAAAATGCACTTTCCAAGTTTTCANAAAAAAAGTATTTCCAAATATGTGAGAATGCAAAAAGGGTTTAGATACCATGGAGTCATGCAGAATAATCTGGAGAAAGTCGATCCTCCTTGTACCTGGTATCTTATGTGAACTGGCACTTCAAAATCCTTTTGCAAATTTCTCTAAGGTTACTTCTCTGAAGTGGAAGCAGTTTCTGGAGGTATTGTAGTAGTCCTTTGCAACTGTAAATAGTAAGCATTCAACCACTTTATTGTGTTTGAAATATTCGACCCAATTCAGGAACTGCTTGGGTGTTGCGAATGGTATATAGAAGCTCTGGGTTCTGTTTTGTTTTGTTTTCCTTCTCAGTAAAAGAAAACAACTCATCAGCACTTAGACACTTTTTGTTTATTGGAAATATGACAGGTTTGGGAAGAAATAACTGAGTAAAATAAAGTTAATGGTATTGTATGCACTTGCACTTTTGGAAACACAGTTTTGCTGCTTCTTCACAAAAATTCTGTGAAAATAATGTTCTACATAATTACTGGCATTGATTACATATTCACACCTTTGAACACCTTAAGGGAAAATAAGTTGAAAGAAAAGCATTCTGAATTTGAAGTGGATATGTAGTCAAGAGCAAAAATAAAAGTGAAACAGACATTTGCCTAGTAGGTAGTTTTCAGGAAAAAAATCTACTTAGTCTTCTATGAAACAGATGGGATATTTGTCTCTCTCTGAAGTAAGAAAATGCATCTGCTTTATTCATCCCTTCTTCTTCTAGGCTTATAAAACATGCCTGTGTGATAGGTAAGCTGTGAAATAGAAGGTGAATAAGTTCAGAAATACAGAGTAAGAAATACACAGTCAAATTGAAATAGTCCTTTTGATTTCCACACAGATTTATGCATTAAAAGTTGATGGGTGGTTTAACCTTTCACACTCTGCTCTGGTTGCTGGTGTCACATACCTTCTGTAATCTTACAGCTACCATTACATAGCTACCTCACTTGTGCATCTTGGGAAGAAATTTAAGTTTTAAAAAAATCTTCAGTTGATTTAAACATCTATGTTCAAAAAGGCAGGAAATGACCAGTCTCTCCACTGAATAAAGTATTCATGTTCAGAATGAATGACAGACTCCTTTTACAACTCCCTGTGGGATTTACAGCTTTGCTGTTAGAAAAGTGATTCTTCACAGTAAGATATCAGAGATCTCTTGTGTATGAGTATTCAAGGGCAGTACTCATGTCATGAAGGATTCAGACCTTACCACTGCATACAACACCAGAACAAATTAAACAAGGTGTTTTAACTTCTGTTTTCCAGGGCTTTCAAATGAAGATTGACATTCTTTCTGGAAGTTGTGTGCTTTACTGAAACACAAATTCTTGAAATCAGTTTCGGGATAACAGATTAAATATAAAAACCTACAGTACAAAGGAAAGAAGTGATTTTATTTATACATATGTACAGTGATCAGAGGATTTCTGACTTCTGTGAACATTTCAATCTGTTTAAGTGCATAAATCGTAAACTGTCAAATTACATTTGCCAAACATTTTTAAGAATTCTGTACTAATTAATTTTTTATAAGTTTTGATGTTATTTCTATATACATATCTATCTACTAAGATATTTATTAAAATGATTGAAGCATTCTCTGACTGTAAGATTCTAGAACTGAGAAGGCTATTGTGAAATTACTGCATCTAAATATGACACCTTCCTCCTGAAATGAGGTACAACCATCCTCACAATGACTGTGGGCAAGAAAAAAAATTTGCAGTCTGCACTCATTTTTTGGAGTAAACTTGTCCTAGGAAGACACATAATTTTATTAGAACTGCATTACACCACAGCTACAATGTTGTTATTGTGACACAACAGAGTTGTGTCACAATCAGATGCTAATTAGAAGAAACTAACTGTATTATACAAATACACCAAAACCAACCATAAGCAAACCAAATCAGAAAACACAACTGTTTCTTAAGTTTCTTGCTTTCCTCTGCAGCTGGTTCATTCTGAAAAAAATGATCTACATCTAGTAAAACCAGAGAAATTCAGAAGAATTGGAAGTAAAAGATTAATTAGTTTATAAATGTTTTTTTATGTCAGCTGTTTTTACCAGTATGGCATGGAAATTATGCTAGAAAACTCTTTATTAGGTTAACATAAATGTTTAAATACATTTTAAGTTACCATATTTGTGATAACAAGTTAAATTCAGAGGGCAGATACTGGAGAATTTATGAAATATTAATTCTAAAAAACCCAGAACACTTTTAAATGTAAATGTTATTATAAAGAGAAACTGAAATCTCTACAACTGTAAAGTCATTAACTCATATCAGCACAATGGAACAAGAAACTTTATCTGACAGGTATGGAAAAATTGAACAACAATACAACAGAAGAAAACAAACCACTTACACATGGCTGTTCAATTAAGCCTAAAAATCATCTGAATTATCCATTTTCTTTGTAGACCTTTCAAGGCATGTCATTAATAGTAGATACTCTTAGAACCTTAAAAATTAGTTATTCAGTGATGGTTACAGCTCTGACTTAGACTTTTTAAAGAAGCATATTATACAAATAATAAAACTACAAGCCCATACTTTATCTACATAAGATTAACTATGCAAATTGTTGTATCCAAATGCATACACAACAGAGCAGTCATTAACATTAATCTGGCTACATATTTATATGAGTTCACTAGTGGCTATGTCCTGCACTCTTTGCTTACAAGATGTATATCCATATATACAAAATTCTGGAAATTAAAGTTCAAGGAAGGGCATCTTCATACAGTTTATGGCAAGTGGGAAAACAATCTAAGATAAAGCTGCACTAGAATGCTCTGCTTTTTTCTGCTCCTTTGAAAAATACCAATCACTCAAAATAACACTTTTGTGAATATGCATTGTTTTCATTTCATGTCTCCTTAGATTATGGGGATTGATTGACTGAAGTCTGCAGGTCTTCCTACAACAGGATAATGTGTTCTAAGAATACTTTTTTTCTCTGTGGCGCATTGAATTAACACCTATTTAAGTAAATGGAAAAATTGAAAGTTGCACCTTCTACTTGAATGTTAGGACACTAACAGGAAATGTGGATAATCGTGCTTCTTTCCAAAAAAAAAAAAAAAAAGCCCTTTGAATGAGACAAATCAGCTGGATGGCTAAAATACTAGCTATTGAGCTATTGGCTGCATGGGGCTTTCCTCTTGATGGGAAAAGCTATGATAGTGAAAAATCACACTCTCTGATGTAATGTATAGTTCTAACAAAGAATAAACTGCAGAAGGTATTGAATTTGCTCAGTAAAGATAGCCAATAATTTTTCATAGAGGCGTATTTCCAGCCCAGAGGCTGGTATTGTTACCATCTATGAAGAGCATCAGAAAAGCACCTGAACAGAAAGGCAGAGGACATCCCAAAAAGTACCAGGACTGCAGCTTTGGTAGAAAGAGAAGAGATTTTTCTTTTTTTTTTTTTTGGTGGGGGTGTAAGAACTGGCTGAAATCATGTTTCAGCTATTGAATGAGAAAATTCCCTCTCATTGTTTGCCCTTTTCAGGATCAGAAAAAAAGCATTTTTAGATCCTTTGTAAATTGATAGAACTGCAGCCAAAATTTGTGGATGCATATGATTAAACTCAATCTTGAAAGAAACAATTCAGGAAGACCATTAGTATTGACAGGAAAACTGGTCTCAGGCAGAAAACATAAAGAGAATTATTTGGAAAGAAAGCATAGTAAAATAACAAGCAGAAAGTAATGAAATCCCATGGAATATCTCCTTTCTAATGAGTCAACAATCAGTATAGTATTTCTAGAAGTCAGACCTGAGATAATGTATAATTTTCATTATTTTCTTCTCTGCCATTTTTTTAGCTTTTTGAATTTTGAATGATCTACATCTACCTTTCTACTGCACTCCTGCCCTTTCTTCTTCCTCCTTACCTTGTACTCCTCCTCCATTCCCCATCCAGGGTAGCTTCAAATTAAAGGAAGTTTCATCAACCAGCAACATGAAAATATCAAAAAAACAGGAAAAGGAAAATCAAGACAGAAGACAAAAATAATTACAAACCAATGCACACATGTAGAATATGTGGTGGAATTAAAAATCCCCAAAAGAGAAACTGATGAGAAAATGCTCCTTTCCAGTTATATCTTGATCTCAGTTAGGTTGTGTTTTATTTCCTTTTACTAAATTTTATTTCATGTTTGGGGCTAAAATCTCTCTGGAAAACAAATCCTGCTTTGGTCATTTTAAAAAGATACTGATCAATTATGTAAAAAGCTATGTTTTTTGCAACACTTGGAATGGAATTCTCATGGACGGAATGCTATGAACTGTTTGTCATCATTTTATTTTTATCATTTCTAAAAAGAAAAAATACCACCTTGACAAAGAAATAGAAATTCATATAAATCTCAATGAAGTTTATACAAATCTACATAAATGTATTAAGCAGTATTTTTAGTATTATTAATTCTGAAAGCTCTTTTTATGTTATTCTCTTCCTACTACTACAGCTAATAATAATTCAGATGTATTTACTTAGAAGGCTGGAGGATCTCTCCTCTCAAGACAGGCTGAGAGCATTCAGATTGTCCATCCTGGAGAAGAGGAGGCTCCAGGGAATCCTTATAGCACATTCCGGTAGTAAAAGGGCCTACAAGAAAGATGGAGAGGGTTTTTTTGCAAAAGGGTGTAGGCATAGGACAAGAGGGAATGGCTGTAAACTGGAAGAGGCTATGGTGAGGTGTAATATTATGAAGAAATTCTTCATTCTCAGGGTGGTGAGGCACTGGAACAAGCTGCCCAGAGAAATGGTGGATGCCCCATCCAGCCCTGGAAGAGTTCAAGGCCAGGTTGGGTGGGGCTTTGAGTAACCTGGTCTAGTGGAAGGTGCTCCTGCCTACGGCATGAGATTGGAACTATTTGATCTTTAAGGTCTCTTCCAGCTCAAATGATTCTATGATTCTCTGACTCTATGATGATACTGGGATTTTTTGCATAAGTCATATAACTATGCTTTTTTTCTATCAACAGAATGAAGATAACAGCTAAGGCATGACCAGCTGGGTGTCTGAATGAAATCTTTTAACATGTTGGTCATAGTACAACTGGTATAATTTAGACATCAAATAATTAAATTACTTGATGAGTACAGTATAATGCCTAGCCTAAACACATTTAAGATAGTTCAAGTATCTACAGTCTAATACTGTGACGGAAAATACTTCTCCAAAACTTTTGTTTTAATCCAAAGGTCAAGCTTAGAGAAAGCTGTATTTCTTTCCTAAGAAAAGAAAGTAATGCAAATAAGTGAGAGAAAGAAATATATTTAAGATATTAGAGAGGTTCTCATTGCTATCAGAAAGAGCAGTATCAGACCACAAAAATGGGGAGCCAAACTGCACTTGAACAAAGCCATTAAATTGCACAGTCTCTAAAGTGTGAGTGGAGCAGCTATTGAGATAGCACATGGTATATAGGAGTAAACTGTTCTCTACATGTACATACAACTGAATCCAAGATTGCCAGTACTCTTTGCAAAGTTTTTGCTCCATGGATAGTATTTTTCATTCAAACTTGGTCATCACAAGCTCCAATGTTAGCCACCATAGGAAAGGCACTAGAGGGTGAATCTGAGAAAGTTAAAACAGGAGAACTGCAAATACCTACTCCAACAACAATCAGTCAAAAAGAAAGCAAAGAGTTCTAGTTTCTGTGTGTGTATAATGTTACATAAATTAGTTAAAATTTAGTGTATGATCCCTTCAACATATTTTTAAGGCATTGTTCATAACAGACTGAGAAGTCTCTTTTAGAGGCTCTTGTAGAGAATTTGTTAAATCAACCAACAGAAAGCATCCAACAGAGACAGGGCTGCCACAGCTCCATGCCTTCCATGTCCAGCCCACAGTAAGGCTGAGCCTGCATTGCAAATAACACATTCTCTGGCAGGGAACAAGTGCCAACATCTCCACAAAAAGTAGTACAGACCCCATGGGCAGGGGTTAGGCCGTGATGGCCATTGCAGATTGCCTGGGAGCCTCTGCCAGTGGCTGCCAGCAGGACAGGGATACCCTCAGCCATGCTGACACTGTGCTGGTCCCCAGCTCCTGTTCCCAAGCCACACTGGGTGACAGGCGTTGAGATGTTGGCCCAGCAGCAAACAGTGACACGTTCTGGGAAACTTCTCATGGGCATAGTTTGTCTTCACAATGTGGAACTTAAAAGCTGTTGCTGCAGCGACAAAGAGAATTTCCCAAGTAGTGATGAAATACAAGCAAACAGAAAAAAATCCAGCTGTGATTTCTTTTTCATACAAGATGTGTTTCTGTGCTGTGAAAATCTTTAGGTGACCTTTTAGCAGCTTCAGAGGTAGAACTGCAGAAAAAGAGGAGTCTTACCATAGAAAACTAAGCTAATTCAGCATGTAGGGGTTATGAGGAGCTGAGCAGAAGAATTAACTAAGCAAGGGACATGGTGTGCTCTTAAAGTAAAATTTCAGCATATCTTAACAGAATTAACTGATTATTCTAATGTTGTTCATGACAGGTCGTGGGATCTTATGACAAGAGAATGAAGGCTGAATTAAATTTAATTATTCGATTAATATTAATTATATCTGGCTGCCATGAGTGTACAGAAGTTCACAGTGTAGGCCAGAACTCTTACTGATATTGCCCATATGATGGCTGCACCTACTATGTTTTTCTTCATTGGTATCTTAAAAATAAAATAGTTCTTTATGAAAGGAAGTTACTGACCTAAAAGAATAGGGAAAATCAGAAGACTAAAGGAAAAATTGCTAAACGTGCTTCCTTTACAAAACTAATACATACATTTAAATGAAAAAAATTCTTCCAGGAAAATGTTAGCAGTGACAAGAACTATGAAGACTAAGAAACTTTAAACTTAGAATTTGCTGATGGCAAAATTAGATGTATAAATGGCCAAAAATAATAAATTGTTGACCCTTTATCCACATAGGGTAACTAGGAGTAACTGGGAAATGGCCCCAATCAGTCTCCCCTGACCCCTTCTTAGAATGAACACTCCCCCCCTTACACATATCCCTCTCCCTGTTTTCAGAGGCTCGAGTTAAGCTCAGATCTGAATGTCACATCCCTGCCTTGAAGCCTGCCATGGGTGTCCCCCAGCTCCGTCCTGCCCCTGCCCACCCTGATGTGCTGACTCTGCTCCCTGTTCCCCAGACTGATCTTCGACCTCGCTCATCACCTCCCAGTTTTCCAGAGCTGATTGTGCACTGCTGTGGCCGTCCTGCTCTGCTCTGCTTCTCTCTTACGGTGGCACAGCCCTGCCTGCCCTGGGACACCCTCCCATCCTTGCACTCCTCCCTGTCTTTTATAACTTTCCTAGATGAGTCCAGTCCCTTAAGGCTTAATGTTATTTCCTGTGCTGGATGTGGCTGCTGACAACATTTCTGAACAAAGTTATTTTTATTCTGAGAGAAAGTCTCCATTAAGTGTCAATAGTAAGTAATAACCAAACGCTCTCTTGCAGCTGTGCAATAGCTTTACATACTTACGTGACAAAAATTGCCTTGATGTCTAATTTTGTGATTAGGAAGAACTTGAAAATACTGGTTAAAACAGAAGTCCCTCCTGCTCAGATGCTATCTCTGTTATTTTAGGGAGCACCTGCTTCTTGAGAAAGCATATTTGGATGATGTCATGTGTTTCAACAGTGTGCTGAAATTGAGACAATAGCCAAAAAAACTGTTTCATTCTGCAGATTATATTAGTTTGCAGGAATTCGAATATACTATCTGGAACTCATTTATACTTCTGGTCTGTATAACATCCTGTGATAGACTTCTACAATTCATGAGCATGTGAAAAAGTGCTTGTCTTGCAAGCTTTGAAGCTTCCTGTTAAATATTTCACTGAATACGCTCTAATTCAACTACTGCAGAAAATTATAAATAGTCAAAATCTATTCACTTATGGTAGATTACTCTTTTTTTATTCACTTTTCTAGTAGCCTTCATCTACTTTGTCCTACTATTTCAGTCTCATTTGCTTCAAAACAATTCCATATTTCTTATCAGACTTCCTTGACTTTCTCAGAATCCTATTATGAGATCCATTATAACGCATCTATTGCATGAAGTAGTAGTAACTTCAAGAGATGTTTTCAGATGGTTGCCTACAGTAATTTCAAGATTTCCTTTCTGAGTGATAATAACTCATTTAGATCTCCCCATCTTGTACATGTGGTTTTCATATATTTTAGCTCTACAGTTCAGATTCTTTCAAGGTCTCCCATCATGTCATTTCTTTAGTCTCTTGATAATTATGTCTCTAAATACTTTGTGTACCTTACTATCAAAGCCAAAATTAATTTGTAGGGTGCTCTATGGCCTGCGAAACTATGCAATTTCTAGAAGAGATGAAGAGTTGTTAGTCAAGTTTGCAGGTATATCACATTTTTCTCAAGTAATTTAGCCTACTACAAAAGATTAATTTATACTGTTCACTAGTTTCAACAAACCCATGTTGAAATTTAACCATTAAAATGTAAACCTGAAAAGGCTTAACATTTGAAAAAACTCATTCAGCTGAAACAAACAAGTTATATTCCTTTGGTATATCTCAGTGAATTGAAATATCAGTATGACAGGTGCTAGGAGTATCATAAGCACCTGTTAATATTTGTCACACCTTTATAGCATTAAAGTAATCCCATGGTATTTTGTAGGAGCAAAATATTTTTTTAGTCATTTCTAAGGCTAAACATAACAAATATAATAAACATAACTGCTGAATAAATTCATTGATTTTCTACAGCAACAATAATACAAGAGACAACGGTTTGATGCAAGAGTGATTTAAAATCAATGGTAACCTAAGTAAGTTAAATCTGTTTTATCTTCAAAAGCTCTGGACTAGAATCTAGTTTCTGCAAAGCAAATGAGATGAAAATGTCCTTAGAAAAATCCCATGTTTACAGGTTGTGCTGCTTATATTAGACCAAGAAATAGCTGATATTAATCCTAGAAAAACAACAAGGCATTTTTCAATACTAAAAAAGCCCACCCAGCAAATACCAGGTTAATTTAGTTGTAAACATGCAAACTATGTATTGTGTTTTAAAGACAACATAATATAGTGGCATTACATGTGAATTTCAGCCTTTTTTTATCTAATAACGTCTGATAAATTCTACTTTATTGTTCTCACTCTCTCAGGACAGTTGTGATGGAAACATTTTACTGTTTTCTCCATGTAAGATCATCAGGTCCAACCATTAGATTAGCACTGCCAAGCCTGCCATTAAACCATGTCCCTAAGTGCCACATCTACACATCTTTTAAATATCTTCAGGACTCAACCAGTTCCCTGGACAGCCTGTTCCAATGCTTGACTGCCCTTTCTATAAGGAAATTTTCCCTCTCCTGGCCCAACTTCAGGCCACTCTTGTCCTATCTCTTGCTACTATGGAGAAGACACCAATCACCACCTCACTAGAACTTTCAGGTGTTGTGGAGGAGATAAAGTCCCCCCTGAGCCTCCTTTTCTTCAGGCTGAATAACCTCAGGTCCCTCAGCTGCTTCTTGTAAGATTTGTGCTCCAACCTTTCCCCAGCTCCGTTGCCCTTCTCTGGATCCGCTCCAGCACCTCAATGTCTTTCTTGTGCTGAGGAGCCCAAAATCCTGAACACAGGATTTAAGGTGTGGCCTCAACAACGCCAAATACAGGGGGACAATCACTGTCCTGGTCCTGCTGGCCACATTATTTTTGATACAAGCCAGATGCCATTGGCCTTCTTGGCCACCTGGGCACATACTGGCTCATGTTCAGCAGGCTGTGGATCAGCACCCCCAGCTCCTTTTCCAACAGACAGCTTTCCAGCCACTCTGATAATTGTAGTTATTTTTATTTGCATGTATCTTGTGGACAGCTATAAATTTAAAAGTTGAGTTATATTGATTAATATTGTTTTGAAAATCCCATATAATTAGCCAAAAAGAGTCAAATAATTCAAGGCAATTAATATATTAAAAAACATGATTACTCTTACACTGTTAGCAATGATAGCATATTTATAATCAGCAAAATTTTGTAAAATATCTTCAGTTTGTTCTGACTAGCAAACTTGTGCATAGAATTACTCAGTTTTGTTCACGCATTTTACCAGATTTTTGAACACAGGGGCAACATTTACTTTTCTAAGTATTAAAAATCATCCTGCTAAATATTTCTAGCTTTTTATCATTTGTATTTGCAAACTACATACAACATTTTTGTCTATCACAATCCCTATAAACAATAAAGTGCAATAATACTTTTTGCTGTTCAAAATCATTATCTTCTTTTTGTATAATATTTGTGTGCAGTGTGTGTGCAGAAGAGAAAAAGCAGTCAGAGAAATTCCATTACAGAAGCAATCCCTGAAAAGGGAAGACTGATGATTCCAACATCCTTGTCTATTAAGAATAATGTAAAAATGTGGAGTCTTTTGTTTGGAAATTTATTATAGGAGTAAAATTGATTCAGGACATATTTCTCTTAGAAATTGCTAATTAGTATTCTCACTCTGAATAATTGAAAGAACTACTGAATTTGTGCAATGCTTTACTAACCTCAAAGAAAATTAATATATTTCATATTTTGAGAAAAATTAAGAAGAGACAAAATTTTAACTTCATATCCTAATTACACATCATTACTTTCAGTATGCATGTTAGATTTGCCTAAATTTCTGACTTTTCTAACGGGTGTTACCTCTTGTAGGTCTCAGAATATCAGGTAATCCTGATTATTAAAGTGGAGGGAATTTTAACGAGTGAACAGATAGCAACTTCAGTCCTTTTTTTCTGAAATCAATTTATGACTGTCATCTCATTTGCAACTTAGGTGTCAGAAGTGATGTGCTTTGCTCTGTAGTTTTCTCAACCTTGCTACTCACTAGATGATACTCTTATAGTCTAAGCTGTTTTAATGTATAATTCAAGGAAGCATGTGGTTGGCAAGAGTTCTTATCCTGGATTTTTAGTATCTTCTTTCCTATATTTACACTCTTAGTGACAGTTCAGTACCTACTTGCTTTGAGTTTTGAAGTCATGAGGTTGCAGTCTTAAGTTGACATTTCCAAAGTCAGATGTTCTAGGATTACATTTAAAAGTTTTTCTTTAAAGTGGTGCTTTTTACCTCCTGAACCAAGACAGAGCACAAATTGGGTTTAGAGAAGTCCCTGAAAGTTTCTCTAAATAATAAAACCTTCTATCCTTACACTAGGCAGGATGAAGTACCACATTCTTTGTTATGAAAGCACAAACACCTCTCTGTTTTTTCATCTGTACAGTTTTGAAAGAGCTGGTAGATTCAGAATCACGACTGTACTGGGGTTTTTCTACACTATTTCCCTTCAATCCCTTCAGAAATTACGATCTGAATGTTTTATATAACATAAAACATATTTTCTGATTATGTGCATTGTAGAAGACAGGAAGAAAGAATTTTATGAAATCATATAAGAATGTGATGTTATTTAGACTCCTACTATAATCTCGGTAGTAACTTTACTGCATGATATTCTCAGTAAACATGAAGTTGTTCTAATCTGCAGTTGTGTGTTCTAATCTGCTCACTCAAAACTCATTAGCATTTTCCACTATTACTTACAGAGAAAGGATCTATTTTCACCTTTTCTTGGGCTTGACATCATGAGTGGATTTAAAATTCAAGCCGGTCTGACACAATCAGAGAATATCCTGGGTTGGAGGGGACCCATAGGATCATCGGGTCCAACTCGTGTCCCTGTATCTTACCATCCTCACACCGTGTGATGAAGAGTGTTTTCCAGATATTTCTTGAACTCTGTCAGTGGTGCTGTGACCACTTCCCTGGGGAGACCTCCCCTGACACAGCTTCAGGCCATTCCCTCGGGTCCTGTCACTGATTACCACAGAAAAGAGATCAGTGCCTGCCCGTCCTCTTCCCCTCATGAGTAAGTTACATTGCATTGTAACTGCAATGAGGCCTCCCTTCAATCTCCTCTTCCTGAGTGACCTCAGCTGCTCCTCATATGATTTCCCCTCAAGGCCCTTCATCATTTTCAATGGTCTCCTTTAGATGCTGTGTAAGAGATTTATATGTTTTTTATATTGTGGTGCCCAAAACTGCCCCAGCACTCGAGGTGAGGCTGCCCCAGCTCAGAGCAGAGCAGGACAATCCCCTCCCTTGCCCGGCTGGTGATGCTGATGCCCCCAGGACAGGGTTGGTCCTCTTGGCTGCCAGGGCACTGCTGACTTAGGTTCAACTTTCCACTGACCAGGACCCCCAGGTCTCTGTTGCACTGCTTTCCAGCATCTCAATCCCCAGTCTGTACATAAATCCAGGGCTGTCCCATCCCTGGTGCAGAATCCAGCACTTTTGCTTGTGGCAATTCACGTGGTTGGTGATTGCTCAGCCCTCTGATATGTCGAGGACTCTCTTCAGGGCCTCCCTGACCTTAAAGGAGTCAACAACTCATCCCATTTTTGTATCACCTGCAAACTTTCTCAGTCTCTTCCAGTCCTATGCCCAAGTCATTTATGAAGTTGTTGAAGAGCACAGGGCCAAGGATGGAGCCCTGTGGAACCCCACTAGTGACAGGTCACCACTCTGATGTCACTCCATTCACTGTAACACTTTGTGCCTGACCTGTGAGCCAGTTGCTCACCCATCACGTGATGTGTTTATCCAGACGTGTGCTAAACATTTTTTACAGAAGGATTCTATTAGAGATTGTAATGATTGATTTAATATTGACTTTTGACTAGCATGAATATTCCTCTAAAAGAATTGCAGCTATGAAATGTGGTTTGAATTTTGCAAAATTTGTAAAATTTAAGATGCAAAAGCACAAAATTCTTGTTTCACATCGTAAGTCTAGTGCACAAGTCTTGAAAACAGCATTTACACTATACTTATAATGGGTTGAGAGAAAAACAAACATAACCATTTTTTCTAGTATGTGTTATGAGACAAAAATTTTCTAAGAAAAAAATTTCACTTGTAATGAAATATTTATGCCTTCTTGTTCTGTAAACAATTAAATAAATTTTTGTCTTATACGGGCAAATTAATTGAGATTTGAGTCAGATGTTTCTTATGTGGATCTGTATGTACACATTAGTATTCAGTACAAAATAATCAGTATTTTCATCTTTCATCAATATACAAAGAAAAAGGAAATCCTGCACATACAATCTACTGATGTCATGCACATTGGTTATATGATTAGACTGGATAATCTAGATAGAATATTTCTGGAGTCTGTATTTCAGAAAAGGTAAAGAAATTTTGGACAGAAAACAAATGTACAGAAAACAAATTAACATGAGAATCGGAGAGGGGATGATTTGTAGATATTAAAAGTTTAGATCACAAAAAACTGAGACACTAACATTCTTCCATTGTGATGAAATGAAGTCCCAATTATACTAGGGTGAGAAAAACATTCCGAGAAATTACAGAATTACCAATTGATTAATGGGAGAAAGTATTTGGCAATCTTCACAATGTCTTGGAAATACCTAGGGAGATTTTTTAATTCTTTCATTAACAGATTCCACCCACAGGTCTTTGCTTTCTGCCTTCTCATCCATCCACTCATCATCTGGTCTTTTGTTGAGAGCCAGAAACTAGTTTGTTCTAGGAACTGATGCTTTGAAATTTAAGGATCTTTTACAGTTTAGGGTTTTTATTACTAAATAACCTCATTCTTTTTTATCCCAACTACACAGTACCAGAGCAGGCATCTAAAAGACTAGGAAGTCCAAGGCAACTGAGTATAGAGACTTCTCAGTGATAGAAGTGCACCTATCTTTTAAAAGAACTTAAGAATCTGCTTCTGCTTCAGAACAAAAGAAAAAAACCACTTTTTTTTTGATTGCTAAACTTCTGTGAACAGAAACATCTTTCTGCTCATAACTCAAAGAAAATTCTTGGGTTTTTTTCATGGTCAGCATCCAGAAACATTGTTTTCAAATGGGGACTTGAAAAATTTGACAAGATTGAATAAAGTCTGAAATTAGAGTAAAATCAAATATCAGGGATTGATCTCAAATTAATAGAAGGGTTTATAGATGAAACTGTATCTAGTGACAAACCACATGATTTAAATATAAAAATCAATTAGTTGAAGTTTTGTTACAAAAATATTAATAAAATCAAAAACTGCTATAAAAGAAACTTCACATTTTATTCTTAGATGGCACTTAAAATATCTTCTCAATGTCAGGAAATGCTAAATTATCTGAAGTGGCTGCCAACAGCATAATATCAAAAGCCAGTTACTCTAAAGGTAAAACCAAACAAATATTCTGTCTTTCATATTCTTAGCTCTATAGCATGCAGGCAGTTTTTCCCTTATTTCTAACTACACTAATGCTGATTTAATCTTCCCTAAATTCCAAAAATATACTGATATTTTTATCAAAAAATCAGACCATTTTAAAGGAGCTGCCTTTGTTTTATTATGATCTGATTAATCTGAACAGAGCACAGAATATTGGTGAAGCATACCAGTCAGAATCCCCTGGAAAATTGAGACATCCAGCTTCAAAACTGCCATACTTTAATTTACTTATTGATCTTTCTGGCCTTTTTTATGCAAACAGAAGTTAAGAAAACATTGAGAATCAGCCTTTCTGGAGTTTTCCATCTGCTTAAAATCAATATTTTTTTGCTGCAAGGCACAAAGTAGATTATATAAATGATTTTTAGAAACACTGGGAAAACATTAGTATAACATAATAACTCTATAATATAAAATATTTTAACACAAACTGTAATATATTAGAACTGAAGAGCAAAAATATTAACAGCAGAGTGTACTGTATAATGGCTACGAAAAATCTCTCAAGAATTCAAGTCACTGTTCTTGCACTGCATTTTGTACCAAGGATATATTCAACCAAAGTATCAGTTAATTTTTAAAATATTCATAATTATTTTCATGTGTGTATATAATAATAAAAAAGGTGACTTGAATCTGTTAAGAAAAGCTAGGCCTGTGTATTTTTTCTGTCTCTTCAAGCATTCTTTGCTGTTACAAAGCATGCTGACAAGGTATAATTTAGCAAAACAAGACATGTCATTCTTTGTATAAAGGGAAGAAGAAGATAAAAAAGAAGGATGGAGACTTAATCGCTTGTAAAAGTTACAAGAAGCGTATGGCTGCTATGCAAATTATGGCAGTCCTCTCAATTGAAGACCTGGAGCGTATTTCCACAGGTAAAACATCTATCCATATGGGAATTTGGGGGAGGAGGGTTATAATAATACTCTATAAAAGAAAGTTTTGAAAAAAGAAGGTGAATGAGTCAATATGTTCTTGAATACAAGAAATGTGCTTTATTAAGTTTGAATTGGTTTGTGTAATTTGATGAAAAGTAATTTGATGTTTCAGACTAACTTTGAATCAGGGTGTAATAAAGTGTTATTTTCTTGGTGTTTTGAGGGTTTTTTTGGTTGTTGTTGATTGGTTGGTTTTTTTTTTTTAATACAGTCCATTTGGGAGTCAAGAAGGGATAAATATTTTCACTTGCTCTCTATTGCACTTACTTTATTTAGAAATTGGTTGCTGATATTGCAGTGTCCTGTCATTCTTTTTATTTCTGATTCTCTGTTTCAATTTTACCTGGACTGACATATTTATTTAATTCCTTTTGCTGTCATAAATGGTTTAGCTGTTAGGTTTTTTCATCTAGTTGTTTGTTTTCTTTTTCTAGTTGTGATCCACAAGAGACACTGCTTCAGTTTTACATCTCAGCATAAGTTTCTCCTTTTCATTGATTTTGCATTTTTATGTTTGCAATTTCAAAACCACTTAATTAAATCTTAACTCAAAGTCTAAACTCGAAAAAGTGGTGAGTAATTTTGGTAAAAAAAAGAGGAAAATGTGCAAACTACAGTTTTTCTGAGAATGGAGACACACAAGCAATTGAATGGAAAATATTCACAATGACAGCAGATGAGAGAAGTAGCACCAAAAAAAGATGATCTGAGGTGATGTGGTCCAAACATATTGGAGTCTGACAATATGTTATAGATCAAAGTTTTATTGAGGCAGTAGGAGACATGAGCAGCAACATTCCCATATGGCAACTCAGTCCCTGACAGCTGAGGGTCATGAGTGATTCCATACCTCCAGTGAACTGCCAGGGGCACTTGATATTTGGATTATCTGGCCACAACAGCCAATAAAGCAGCAACAGCATTGAAGAGATGCAGATACATGAGTGTTTGGAGATGAAAAAGGTAGATGGAGAAGGGATTTTACCTTTTCTAGATTTAGGTGATTGCTCCTATAGTTGTCACTCTGAAGTCTTTGTATTCTCACTATGTCCAATTGAAGATGTCACTGCAATGTCTAAGTGTATTACTGATAATTATAAAACATTGGGCACTGCCCAGGATGCATTCATATCCTTCATCTGTTTGACATTAACACTACAAAACATCCTACTATATCAAGACTCTTGATACACATGTTTAGTCAATCCATCTGTAAAAGCCTGGAAATGATGGTGAAATTGGGATGAAAAATGTTCAAAACCAATAATGTCTGGATCAGAACTCTTTGAGATGGAACATTTTGATATATTTCTCCAGTAACTAGAACAGTGAGTCTGAGTCTATGTGTTATTGTGATAAGAATAAAAGAGTCACCTGGCCATGGTCCCTTATAGTTTCCAAAATATGTTCCTTTACATGGTTTTGTTTTCAATCCATACTGTGTGAATATAAGTAATTTTTTTTTCAAGTTCTGTCCCTAAAGAGATATTTTTGACTTACTTCAACTTTACTAGTCCATTCCAAATGAAATGCTGCTATTTTTTTCTACTAATAATACAAATTTATGAAAAAGTTAAAATAATGATAATATTGATATCAAATTGAATTTTTTCCTAGAAAGTGAAAATGCTGAAAAGGATATCAGGTGAGCATATAATTTACTTCTAATGATTTTGGGCTTTGTAGAAGATTGGTGAAATATCCTGGTCATAAAATAAAGAAAACATTCTGCTCACTAGTCAGCTCCAAGTATCAGATCTTTCCTTGAACAATACTGAAGAACGGTGTTTTCCTTGGGGGAAAGCCACATGTCATCACCTCATCATTAGGGATGACATTTGATTTTAGACATCAGTCATATCAGTGTCAACACCTGTTAGATCTCTTTGGGAAACATTGCAGATCAAAATATTAGCATTCATTAGTTTTACACATCAAACAGCTGTTCTCAGAGTCACAGTGGAAAAAGGAAGTGAAGGAAAATGAAAAAAACCACCCTAAAACTAAACTATAAAATGATGTATTGCTGGTTTGAAAATGTTACCAGAGACCAAAACGTGTCATAATGACTGTTAATGAGATCATGTTCTGAGAGATAATATAAAAAAGAGGCTGAGATGAGACTCTAATAATAATTATAAAGGGATTCAATTAGAACACGTTTAAACAATGCAAGGAATGATCAATGAATTAAGTATCATTCAAGACAAGTAAGATCAGCAAAGGCGAGTCCCAAATGATAGCACAGACTATCTAACAAGATCTGATAATTAATAACGACAACTAAGTTTCTACTTTAATAAATAAATCCTATCAGAGACTTAGTTAAGAGGTTGTTTGCAGAGCAACTTCTCTGTCTTCCTGTGTGAAGACTGTTGCAAGACATGGTATTGATCAAAAGCTAAATACAACAGATGCATTACAATTTTAGTTATTAATAAGTTGCTTCATAGGTCAGCAATCATAAAACAGGTAAAGAAGAATTTTGTTAAATTTTTTAATGCAGTGTTATGTAATCATATGTTCTTTATTGCATTCCCACTGGAATGTGAGGTCAGCAATGAAATTCCTTAGACCTGCTTTCTGAAAGAAGGTCAAAAAATAAAAAAAAAATAAAATTTGAAAAATCCTGCTGTGGCTTTTGGCTTGTTCCTTGTTCAATATTTTATGTTCTTTGAACAATATTTTAAATATTGTCCACTATTCTATTTTTTTCCTCATTGAATCATTCATGTCGCATATTTTACTCTCAACATAATTTACAACTTATGTATAGATCAGCTTTTATCTTTTGTAGCCTTACTATATTGAGAAACTATTATTGAATAACCTTTATTGGCTCTTATTGACTCAAATACAATATTCTTTATTGTATTTGAAGACAAGTCTTTCTGTACCAAGATGACAAAAATACTGTTTTCTTACTGGTCTTCCAGATATTAAACTGTTCCCTGCTAACGTGTTCTTTGCTAAGAAACCCTGAAGCATATACATTCAAAGACACTAGAAGGGAAATAACCATGTTGTTATAGATAAAGATTCGGCAAAGCCAGTTTCATAATTAATAACAAAAATTTATTGTGCGATCGCTAACAAAAATTTAGAGTCCGAAACTCCACGACCGCAACTCAGTCGTAAACAGCCACAATCAAGGAAACAGAGCAGGCCCCGGGATCCGGCTCTGGGTGAAACAGTGGTCTGAGATCGTCAGATTCCCCCTCTGTTCGCGCCAGTGTCTCTGTGCAGTGGGTTTTTATACGCTTTATTTGGCCTTGAGCAAAGTCTTTACGTTGGCGTGCATATTCATGCAGTCTCCCTTCCTGCGCTGGGCTGGAAGAAACTGTTTCTGGCAACCGATGATCGCCGGTGGTGGTCGATCATGGCTCCGAGTATCGTCCAGGTGTCCTCTGAAAGATGGACGATTACCGCAGTGGCCCCGCTCTTTCGCTTGTAAATGAAGAGTGTCTGTCCGCAGTTTCACCATCGTATGAATTTATCCGTTCCTTGGCGCTGGTGCTGAGCAAAGTTTTGCTCTTGGAGAATGATGAATTCCTGTGTTGGGAAATCTGCCTCCCAGTCACATAATGGCTTGGGTGTTTCCCGACTGCCGACCAACAAGCCATTATTTCGTGCCAGGGCGGAGCCTGTTGGAATGCTAATTAGGTGCCCCCTTTCAGCTTTCTGTCCGTTTCCTGCAACCTGGTTAAGCAATCCTCTCGGCTTTGATTTTATATTTCTATAATTTCTAAAAAATCTTTTGCACACTCAGTTTATTATATATATATTGGACACGCACAAATTACACCATATATTACACATGTTAATCTGTATTTTAGCATAGGCACAAGAGTATGCAGCAGCTGATAATCATGATAAGAACATGTATGGAATAGGTAATTTCAGTCCACTTGGGAATAAACTGCAGATGACACATGAACTCTGCACAAAGTAGGGGAAAGATTCCTGGCTTTTTCAGATCAGGACTCTCAAGCATTTTATTTCAGCAATTTTTAGACCATACCTCTTTCACAGTAATATCCTTTTGCCAGAAGCCTCAGATTCATTTAAGGATATTTACATACTTCCTTCAACTTATAGAAGCCAAGCTGCATCCCCAAGTGGCTTGGTTATTTTTTCCTGGTAGTGAGGTTGCTATGATATTTCACTACCTGTTCTAGTGTTGTTCTTGCACTTGTTCTAGTATTTGTTCTTGCACTGTCTAGTGTTTTGAACAGCATTAGTCACACATTGACATTGGTTATCTTAATTTGTATTTTTTATATTATATTACACCTGGCTCAGTAACATATTCCTAGAAAAAATTCATTACTGAGAACGGAGTTTTTCTCTTCTCAGACCATATAGCAGTTATTGTTTGTGTCTTTTAAAACATCACTGACACCTGATTTTGTGAAACCACTGTATACATGTTCCATTTCCAGGTTGCTTGGACTGGATTTTGCTTGATAATAGATGACAAAAATAGGTAGATGGACTTATTTGTGATTTGTTTTGATAAAGCAAATTCTGGTCCTACAGTTGCAATCTTGATTTCTTTAGATTCAGAGAAATTATTCAACAGTTTCAGTAGAGAGTTCTTTTCCATATATGTTCAGTATGGAAGACGTTTGACTGACGTACTCTGCATTAACTTCCTTCAGCCTTATCAAATGTCTGTTACTGTAGAACTTTCTCTGTTTACCAGACTTTAGAGACGCATATCCTAACAGAGGTTCAGTGTCTTCAGCTTCAAACTCTGCTGAAGCTGAAGGGACTTACAAACACTCAGCATAGGATTACCTCTAGAACAATTAAAAGAAAAAGAGGAAAATAAATCTTTGAAGGCATTAAAAAATGTTGGCAGAATATAGAGTGAACTATTTTTGATTTGTACCAACTTCAGGCTTAAATGTGTCGTAATTTCTTAAAGATTACTTGAATTTGCCTAATTCCAATTTTTTTATTTGTGAATAACAATATAGCAATGAGTATGTATCATAGGAAAAGTAAATTAATTCCCTCAATTAAAAGTAAATTAATTCCCCCTTAAAGTAAATTAATTCCCTTCTACTTTGTAGTCAAAGGGAATCTTGAGTTACCTTTTTCAAGATTTGATACTGACAATACTGAAGATGTCCAAATGACTTTTCAACCCATCAAGTGTAATGGCCAAGAAAATAAATTTATTTACAGTACTCACACTTCTTTTCAGACACAGTAGTCGTAGACAGGACTACAGTCCTTTTGTAGAATTAGGAGTTAGGTTTCAATTTGAAATCAATAACATGTCATATGGGGTCACTGCTTAGTAATCCCTAGACAGTCTTTCTGATAGATCGGAGTACAAGAGAGCTTCATAAACTTTATCTGGTGATAATGAATTGACTTAAAACTGAAGAACTGATGAGGTATTGTGTGCTATAACATTTAAAAAACTATCTTTAGTAGATGTTCCTGTACCCTTTGAGAGGCCTTTGTTACACCTGTATGGTTTCTACACAGTGCTTATGGTTATTTGATTTGTTACTTAAAAAAAGGTGATCTGGTTTTACTAGAATAAATGAGAGTAAACAAAATAAGGAAAAAAAAAAAATAAAATATAGCTAGAATTCCTGCTAGCTGCCCATTAAACTATCACAAATTATTTTAATAATAATTTCCTATAATTAAGCTCTATTGAAATATTAAATTCATAATTTTAATATGATTTTGTTCTTACAGTCATTCTGAGACTTTCCTCCTGTTACTGTGCCACAATCTGAAAAAATGCTGGAACAAAATTTTCTTCCAGTATATACAATATAATTTAATAATTTTATTATCTAGAATATCTCAGAAAATGCTGGCCTATTCTCCTTTTTAATATTACCATCTACTTTTCCTTGCCCTCTGACAGAGTTTAATACTCTCTGACTAGGTTCTTTTAGATATTCCATGCATGGAGAATATAATACTTAATATCAAATTTACTTGTTAAAGATAGTTGATTTTACAGAAGATTTCTGATTTAGCAGTAATACAAAATATGCTACATAATACAATACAAATGTAAGGGGTTTTTGGTAAAATACAGCAATTACAATACACAGTTCAATCACATTATCAATATGGTTCATATTAGCTGTCTCTATAATATGCTCAGTGTAGTGATGCTGGGTGTGTCCCATGCTGATTTTGAATGGCATAGAGTTAATTTTTTATATGCTCCAATCTCCACTCCTAGTCTATATCTCCTGATTTTAGGTCAGGTTATAGGGATTAACTAATTAACTCCTTGCCTTCCTCCTAATCTGCCTAGCAAATAAGAGGTTCCTGCTATAGTCATTCATAAAATATGCAGTTCAAATCCCAGTTTACATGGTCAAGGAATTTCCATAATAACCCGAATCATTGGTCCTTTTGAATCAGAACTTAAACATTACAATGAACTCCTCCCTTTCCCCCTGCTCTGGATTGGATTTATTGAACAGTGAACCAGCTCCATATGGAGAATTATATATGAGCCAGTCATTCTGGGGCTATACCTGCTGCAGCATAGACTAGTCCACAGCCACAGTTTCACTGAATTGCCCGTGTTCCAGTGTGGCCTTGCTCATGGGCCACAACACCTTCAGGGATACACCAGCTCCTGTGTGGCCTGACCCACAGCAACAGTCCTCTAAGCTGTCATCCTGCTCCAACACATCCATACCCATGGCTGGAATCCCTCTGCAGGTGTTCATGCTCTGTCTTGGGCTTATTCATGGTCACACACTTTGAGGTGTTCCAGCATGACCCCATGCACAACCACTTTCCTCTCCAGGAAAGCAGGACTCTATTATGCTTAGTGATGGCTTGGGAAGAAAACATCATCACTCAAAACACCTACATGTCACTCTTCCTCTCCCAGCTCTTTAGTACTGATCATGATGTCATAGGGCATGGAATTTCCCTGTGGTCAGTTTGGATCTGCTGTTCTGACTGTGTCCCCTCCCAGCTTCTTGTGTATCCCCAGCCTCCTTGCTGCTGAGGTGGGGTGAGAAGCAGAAAAGCATTGACTGTGTCAGTACTGCTCAATAGTAACAAAAACATCCCTGTGTTATCAGCATTGCTTTCAGAACAAATGCAAAACGCTGTTGCATGCTAGCTACTTGAAGAAAATTACCTCTACTCCAGACTAAACGAGCACACACATACTTTCCTATTTTCACATTTTCTAATCTTTATCACTAATCTCCAATTATGCAACCTCTAGAAATTGTAATGTAATATTTTGCAAATAATTGACAAATTAAGATGCAGCTGAAGCATTAAGCAGTCATGTCTCATATGAGAACAAGTTTGATCAAATAAAATTGACTAAAGTTTGATCCATATTTCTTTTAAACATTCAAATGCATGTATATTTTAAAAAATAAGATTCTATTGCTTGAAGTGTTTAAAACTGCTTACTAAATCATCAGTTGGTATTCATATGAAAGTGACAGTTGCTATATAAATCTATGAGTTTATCAGCTTGAGCTGAAACCAATAAATTATAATAATAAACTTATTTAACTGTATACCATACAACAAGTAATTAGGAACATATTCAATATCTTTCTCAACTATTTATTATCAAAGAACAGATTTTTAATTTTAATTATTCCCAGAAAAATATTCACAGGGGAAGCTGAGAAGGCAGCTATATTTTTCAGTCATAATTCCTGTAATCCCTGAGAGAAATAGCACCCATTCTGTAGATTTCAAAGGAAGTTACGTTGTGCCACCAATTTACTTGAGTCTTATGGGCTCTGGGCATAAATTAAATGTTCTAAAGTAGACAGACAATTAAAGAATTTTTTAAAAGTTATTAAAATATTAAAATTATTTGTAGGAATAACAATTGTTTTGCTTAATACTGCAAAAACTATGCTTACCAATATTTTCAGTTTATAAGACACTAACAGTAAGTCATTTGGCCTAGGTCAAAGGTCTTTCCCTATATAGTATCAAGTGTGTCTGCATACATGTTGCTAACATAAAACATTAACAAAAATGAGAATAAAGTATAAGCTGCTTAGCTACAGTTTCCCACATGGAAGTCAACATATCTGTCTATGTGCAATTTCAGTAAATTGTCCTAATGCTCAGCAGCTTCCGATTTTTTTTTTTTTTTTTGCATGTTTACTAGGTTTGGGGGCTTTTTTGGTGTTCACTTCATTAATGAAGCCATATGTAGCATGATTACTTTTCTTGACATTTAATACCATTAAGGCCAGAAAAACTTAAAACAGATTTTCAGCAGGACATTTGGCTTACCCACATTGCTCCTGTTTATCTCCTGATCTTAGAAGGTATATTGTTATGTTAAGGTATGTTTTGGTTAATGATGCAGTACATATTACCTTGCTTATCTTTTCTATTAGCTCACTCTTTTCACAGATCTAACAAAAATTTACACATATTTAAAGATACTTCATCTTAATGAGTCAATCTGATAACTATTAAAACTTCTCATTGTTCTGATGCCACTAATTACTAAAGTGTTACAAAGCAAAACTAAATGTTATATACAGATTATAGTGAAACAATAGTACTAGACACTGTATGCAATAAATTATGAGGTTTAGAAAATCAAAAATATGCTAAGACCTAAACTGAACATTAATAATACCTAATATACTTATTCTTTCACATATCATTCTTTGTAATTACAATGGGTTATTTTAACATTGCTACAATATTAATTAGATGAAGGCATTGCATAAAATTTGCATAGCTTTAGCTCATGCAAAGTATAAAGCTGAGAATCTAGACATTAAACCAAAATTAAAAAGGGAGGCTTTCAGAGGGACTAATTCTCTTTAAGACTATGTCCAAATAATCAGCTAAATCATCTTAACCTAAAAAAACCCAAAAAAGTACCTGCTGGCAGTTCTGCTGGGTCAACATGGCCTTCACAATCTAGAGACTATAAAATTTATGTGAGGTTTCTTTCTCTGAGTTTGGCAGTCATATTAATTCTTATGCTTCTGTTCTTGTACAGTGTCAAAATTATTTATATGTGCATTGTGAAGGATTCCTGCTTAAGCAGCTACTCTTTGAGTGCTTTGTCAATAAGAAAGAATAAACAATCAAACAAAATTCTTACACAAAAATCTTTATTGATTCTACTGAATTTATTCTCTTATGGAGATTAAGGTATTAAAACTACAAGGTATTAATGTTACTAGGTGCTTTTGAAAAAACATAGAATCAGGACCACAGGTTGTCCAATATCACTGTACCTATGAATTTGCATACAGATATATTCATGCACTAAATTTTGAGTTGTTAATAACCTGTTTTGCATTTACATTTTGGAAACATGATAGTCTGGAAATTATAATCTAAATTTCCATCTTCAGAAAGAAGACCACATCTACAAATCACTTACATATACTTGTTTGCCCAATGAAGCTTAATTTAATGATTTTTTTGGTAACATGTCATGAATGGAACTGCAGCTGTAGTACTCTCCCTGTGCTTGATTTTGACAGGCACACAGTGTGTTTCAGGGGACATTTAATGATATTTTTCATGCAACTCATATACTCAAAAAGGTTAGACATCACATTTCAAAGTGGATAATGATTTTTAACAATTATTAGGGAAGAGCTAAAAAATTGGGAATATAACTACAGTTTGAAACCGAATTGAAGGGTCAAAAAGCTCAATAATGTATAAAAATTATATATTTCCCAGTTTGCTTAATGGGTAACAAATATACAGTATGGTTATATTTAAATTTGGGGTGTTGTTTTATCATAACACCACAAAATCATTTAATTGTCCTTACTAACAGCAGTTTCCTTGTCAAAGCTTTCTTGTTTCTGAAAACTAACTGTCATTGCACAGATAGGTGGAGGAGAAACAGTGAAATAGCAAACTGAGCTGACAGCACAGATGATCTTGGACACACCTTTGCTGAGCACTGGTGACCTGAGGTCTATCACCAGTATTTTCCCAGAAATGCTGTTCAAAGCTCAGATGGATGATACACCATATTAAATTGTTACAGCTATATAAAAGCATTGACTGCAACTATAGTCTTTTCCAATAACTTTAATGTGTGCTTCAGTAGATTCCTTTAAAATAAAAATAAATAAAATTTAGAAACACAAATAAAATTGTCATTATAAAAATATAGTTCTTTTCAAAATCCCCAGAATATTAGTCCATTTAAATTGTGAGCAATTAATTGAAAAATGAAGAATTAATTAATGGTGCTAAGAGCATCCATGGAGAAGAACTATGGACATGCCTACAGCAGGAACTATAGCTCGGTTAAAAACTAGGTTAATGAGGAAATCAGCATTGAACAGCATAGTATGACCTTTTGTGGGAAAGGTGCATCTTGCTCTGTGTGCTGCATACTCATCAGGAAGCACATTCCACACGTTATTCCACCTTATGTGAGCTTCGAGGAAAGAGTGTGGAAAGATGATAGCACAGTGGCTGAGTTCCTGGACTACATTTCTTCTGTAATCTTTTGCCTTGTTAAAAGAAAAGTTCTCAGTTTTACAAGGTCAGAAAATATACCCTAGTTCAGAAAAAAAAAAGTGTTACAATATTTACCAGTAAAAATATGAAAGTTTAATATTAAATGTATAGGAACTTTGTGAATATGTTATGAACTTTCTCAAACTGATACACTGTGTAATTAAAAAAAAAAGGAATTCTGTTTTTATTTTAAACCTCAACATTCAACAACTCCTGACAATACTGTGTGTGATAACCATTTACAAAGTAATCAATTCTATCTCATTCTGGGGTAAAAAAATTTAATTTGCTACCTTATTAAGTTATAAAATGTGTAAGTACCCTGACTATACTTTGCCTGGAGGTTCAAATATTTGTAGAAAGCTTTGTATGTGCATGCAAGAACACCTACACACATTTCCAGAATTTGTATTTTGACTTTAAATGAGCAGATTTTAAAAATTTAGTATTTCTGCTAAAACAGTATTTCAGTGATAATACACAGGTGTCTTGCAAAGAAACCACCCCAAAAAACAAAAAAAAACCACCTTTCAAATATTATTTTAATACATTTTGTATAAGCCTGTATTTCTGTTTTTGTTAGCTGAGTTTTTTCATAAAGAAATAGTTTTCAGTAGTTTTCAGTTATATACATTTCCTGATCATATTGAAGTAGTATGAAAAGGTGTTATTGTGTTTTATCTGTAATTGAATTGATCTGTTATTGNGATGATGTAATTTTATCAGTCATGCTGTGACACTCAATGGCCCAATAACGGAACATACCTCCCCAGAGGGAGGATTGGTTGTGGAAGAGATAAAGAAAACTGCCCCACTTGGTTTTAACAGGTGGCTCAATTAACAGAAGAAAACTGGCCCCCCTCCAACAGATGGCAATAGAATACACACACACATTTGCAACCTAAGACAGTGGATAATACAAATTTACCTAGTTTAATATGGAATTTTTTGTTATTTACTAGGACTATATATTTTTATTAAAATATTTGCTTGTGGTTCCTAAAGTTTTCTTTGTAACTAGCTTGGAATATTAATATAGTGGGTTGAGCACAGTTGCGCACTGGGCAACTGTCTTAAGCCCGTTGATAGAACTATTATTCCTAAAAACACTAATTTCTTAAATATGATCTCTTTTATACACTGGTGTAGGTGATCTAACCTAGAATTCAAAAAATAGAATTATAACATGTCTTCTGCAGTCTACTAGAATCCTCCAACTGAAATTAAGTCTATCATGGAGAATCTAATAATGTTCAAGCAATATGGTACTGTATGGTACAATTATAGAACGTATATTCATTAATATTAGTACTCTTGGTGCATCAGACTTTCAATTTTCCATGTCAATGATCTCTTTCTTCATTAATTGAAAAATAAACCTCCCCACCCACAAAAGCAAAAACAACAAAAAAAAACCAAAACCAAAACCAATCAACCAAACAAAAACCACTCAAAAACTCCCAAATTAAAACACACACCCCTTTATTCCTTTAGAAGCCAATAACATTTAAACATTCATTTACCCTCT
Source organism: Ploceus nigricollis (assembly GCA_013399945.1). Taxonomy (NCBI): domain Eukaryota; kingdom Metazoa; phylum Chordata; class Aves; order Passeriformes; family Ploceidae; genus Ploceus; species Ploceus nigricollis. The sequence continues at coordinate 138,270 of VXBC01010423.1, read as the reverse complement.
TTTATGTATTCACTTATTGCTACTTTCACAAAAAAAGAATAGCAATATTTGTCTAGACCAACATTTGAATAATAGGCTCTTGACACTTGAATAAGAGGTACTTGACTTGTATAACTGCTGGCAGACTATAAAACAGATTTAGACTGATCTTTTATGTATTTAAGCACATACTTACTCCATTAATTTCATTTGTGCTATGTCTGCAAGACAACACCATAAAATTTAATTGCGCTTCATCCAGCTTTAAGAATAGTAAATTTTCTTCTGTCCTATGCATTCTTTAAGTCTATTAGGTCTATGCTTATGGAAAGTGATTCTTGCAGCAAACAAAGTGAGTCTTGCTACATCAAAGAATATTACCCAAAATGTAAAAATAGGAATCTTTTTTTCATGAGAAGCGTTGAATTGAGATACACTGTCTTTGAACAAAGTTATAATCCAGCTATGTCCCCTCCCATGTCAGGGATATTGGACTAAATGATTTTTAGAGGTCCCTTCCAACCCAAACCTTTCTATGATTCTATCATAAATAGTTCAGGCAATTAGAAAAAGATAAGGATTTATTTTTCTCGCGGCTAGAGAGAGAGGAAAAACAGCAAAATTTCCGGATGCAGAATCCTCATGTAAAAACCTATCAGGGTGATTAGTGACACTGCCAACAAAATACCTTTTCTGGTTAGAAAGCACTTCCTGTTCCTCATTAAACAAATAACTCTTAGGTTATGCATCATATCTCTGACAGTAAAGCCACTTCCATGGTTAATTGCTTCAATAAATACATAATTAATGGCTGATAGTGAGTTTATGAATCTGCATAGAAACAATACTGTAGCAACATGGACAGATTGCCTTGCTAGGCAGAATGTAGTTAGTATGTGCAATATATATTGTTTGGTCTTTGTTTTTGTTGTTCCTTTTAACTACATTAAATAAACTATGATTTCCTTTATATAATAAAGAATTTAGCCCTTCTAGGAAGTGGAAAAATGCTTTATAACAACCTTAAAAATTTTCATTCTAGACACAAAGAGTTAAGGTATGACCACCAAAAGAAACAAACAAAACAAGAATGTCATTGAATTGTTGCAAAGCATTGTAATCATGGCATATAGTATAATTTATAGTTTGATGAGCCTGTGTTTGTATTTTGTTTGTTTGTTTTTCTTTTTCTCCTGAATGTTGCAACAATATTGACCGGGAAAAAATGTTATAGCATTAGCATAACTAAGACTTTTCTTAATTTATTTTCTTTTATATTTTATTCTGAATTTCATTTCCTCTTCCTTCTTTTAACTCTCTTTTTTAAGAAAGCAGTACTGAAGAAGTAAAAAAATGGGATGTTTCTTGAATTAAGGAAGGTTTGAAAGTGGTTTAATGGGATTTATGCAAGGTAAAATGTGTGCAATAATTTTACCTGTTGTTATTATTTAAGATCTCTCTCTGTGTGTTACAGCTGGTTGAAGACAGGAGAAATATGCATATCTTCAACTTATTTTATGTGTCTAATTATCCTTTACTCTAAAAAGTCTTCTTCATTGGTGGGGCACATTAGCTGCTGTCAGCCAGCTTTTTACTTCTAGAAAGAGTTTAATAAGAAATTCTGATAAATGAATTTCCGTCTTTTATAAACATATAAACCAATCTGTTCCTTAATGAAAACCTCAAGTTTACGGAAATCTGAAATATCAAATGACATAAAATAAAATTGCTCATGTTCTAATACTAAAATATTATATATTAATGCTGAACATTAAATTAAATATTAATATAATGTACCATTAAGTTAGAGAGCTTAAAGTATCAGATTTAATTAGATAGAAGGTCTAAACTGAGAAAAACTTCAAATACAAGAATGAGCATTCATGATTTCTTTTTCATGGTTTACCACTTTCAGCTATCAGCATGAGAAAAAATAATCTGGTCTGATCTCTAGTATAAAAATTAAAAAAAAAAAAAGAAAAGGCTTTAGTTACATATTTTCTTCAAGATTAGAATTTTTGGTTGAATTAAAATGATTCTCTCAAGGCACACTGAAACTGAAGATTAAAAATTGTGGAAAACATCACATTATTACTCAGACTGTTTGAATGCTTAATTATGCTAATTTTAATAACATGTTTATTTCGAATATGAATTTGTCTCATGTCCATATCCTAAAAAAAAATTCTCAATCAAATAAAAGAGACCAAAAATTGAACTATATAAAATTGACTAACATTAAGTCACCCTTTAATTTCTTATTGGTAAATAGAGAGCAAACTGTTGAAGTTCTTAGAAGCAGTGTGATCTTTTCAGAATTTGAATATTTATTGGCAGCTATTCCTGGGCACTTTATAAGTGTGGTGGGTTTTTTAAGATTAATGAAAAGAATTGAGAGTTTTCAATACTAAGTAACATCTATCTAAGCTATCTAATATATGTATACTATAACATAGTAAGGTAAGATCTATCACTTTTAAAGCTTTTAAAGACAAAAATAAAGCAGAAGAAAAGGCCATAGTAAGAGAGACAAAAAGCAAACTTCCAGATATAGTAGGTCAGAGAGTTTTAACGTGAAGGACTTTCAAATTATTTTGAGCAAGGGAGATGGGAGATGCTGCTATCAATGGAAAAGACTAACAGCTAGAAATTGGGAATCTAATAGGATGGCTCTAGGTGAGATAACTGCTAGAACAAGTGTACTGTGGCTGTAGTTTGATTAGACACAGTAACAACCTTATTGCCTCAAGAATACCAAGGGTACCAGATAAAATCTGTAAGAAATCAGAAAAAAAAATACTCCTTGCTTTGTCAAACTGCTGTACCGTACCAGAGTCTTGCAGAGGGGAAGCCGTATGAGGAGCAGCTGAGGTCTCTTGGTCTGTTCAGCCTGGAGAAGAGGAGACTGAGGGGAGACCTCACTGCAGTTAAAACTTCCTCATGAAGGGACGAGGAGGGACAGACACTGATCTCTTCTCTGTGGTGACCAGTTGGACAGGACTTGAGTGAATGGCCTGAAGCTGTGTCAGGGGAGGTTTGGGTTGGATATAAGAAAAAGATTTTTCACCCAGAGGGTGGTTGGGCACTGGAACAGGCTCCCCAGGGAAGTGGTCAAGAAAAGTTTGGAAAATGTCTCAGACACATGGTGTGACTCTTGGGGATGTCCTGTGCTGGGCCAGGAATTGGACTGGATTATTCTTGTGGGTCTCTTTCAACTAAGGATATTTTCTGATTCTGTGAATTCCATTCATTCAAGGAGTTATTGATCTTGGGCAAGACCTGCTCCAGTGGACCTTGTACTTACATCTTGAAAAGTCTATATGTTAGCATGAGTGATTGCAGTAATAACTCCATCTATATAATAATATTGTGTGGGAAATGTGCTGGAATACCCTGGATACATACTATACCTGGATACAATTCCCAGATACGCTGAGCTGAATATACTTTAGTGGACATCAGGAAAAAGATAACAGTATGGGGATATTCTGAAGACATTATTATAACTTTCTTATAATTTCTAATTTCCTGGAAGTAGTTGCACGCAACCTGATCATTTACCAATAACATTACAGTCAACACTTAGAAGATGCAGTGTGTTCTAGCAAATAATGTTTTGCCAGTACTAAAACAGGACTTAAATTTTATTATGACATGACAGAACAGGGTCTCTGCTTCACCCAGGCCTGCCTTGGTCTGAGCTGATTTTCATCTCTTTTCAGAACTGGCTGGTGTCCAGGTGATCACTGCCACACTTCAGCTATAAGGTCTGTGAATGCATCCTGTGGCCAAGCCTGACCAAGTGAGGACGTCACTACACAACAAAGAACTGTCCTTATGTCAATTCATTTAGGGTGAGCTGTTGTGCAACTACCAAAAAATCTGGGAACCAGTTGGAAAGTAACAGACCCATTTGGGATATAGAAAAATACACCCAAGTGGACTCTGTTGTTGAGATAGAAAACATAAACATCGTGGTTTTCCCACCAAACAGCTCTGGTCATTGAATACTTCTCCTCTACTCTTTTCTTGAGAAAAATCATTAACTTTGTCATCCAGAGGAACATTGGAAGCCATAACATAATACCACAGAAGGTGGATCCAGAGGAACATTGGAAGCCATAACATAATACCATAGAAGGTGGATAGAATAACTTCTTTTAGAGGCATTCTAGGTGGCAATTAACAAGGATTTTCTTGTTATTTTTTGGGGGCATTGAGTATTAGTATTGTTGTAACTAGACAATATACCTATTGTGTTTTAATTAGATTGATAAGAGTAGGCTAATTGTAAGTCTTTCCCTCCATACATATGTCGTATTCCTTTTGCCCATAATAAGAATCTGAGAGTGATACAGTAGAAATGTTCATTTTGTGGCATATGACATAATGAAATATCTCATCAGAGATATACAGAAACAGACTTTTTCTAGGCTGAAATAGTACAGTTCTGCAACATTTTCAGTATGTTGCTCATTTCAGTTCTTCTCATGAACCAAGTCACCCTGTGGAACTTGCAGTCAGTCAATGTATCTGGCAGTGCAGCAGGTACAGTTAGGAAATTCCATTAAAATGACTGACAACAAAAATATTATATCCAAGCTAAGGGCAGACTGCTGACATATGAGCTTAATGAATGCTAAAGCAAAAATATAGTTTACTCCTAGACTTCTTATGCTAAACTCAAAATATCATCTATAAAATTCTAATATCATTGCTATGTCTGTGTAAATAGAAGGCTACTGACAAACAAACCAGATACAGCTGCTTTCTGTGAAAACTATTTACCTTGAAAGCAGAATTCAGGAGCAGCAGGGATCTTCAACCCAAATTCTAGTTTTCCAGGAATTGCTACCAGTAGCAACAGGAAAAGCAAGCTAAAAGCCTACTGGAATACAGAGTGCCATCTGCAAGGTCCATGCCTACATCAAGTGTTTGATATACGATCATGCTAAGCCAGCAGTGATTCTGGTAAACTGGGCATGTAACTGTACTTTGAATGAGTTTCATGGATTATCAGCACATATAGACATGATCTCCAAGCAGAAGTGTTGTCATAGTGGTTTCACCAGGTGATCTAGATATAGAGACTAACCTTAGCAACACAACAAAATTATGACCTTATTTTGTATTCTGTAAGCTGAAGGGATACAGGCAATGAGGAATTAAGAAAATAACTTAGAACTTTAAGAGAAAAACAAAGTGTGAAGGTAAAAACAACTCTCTATGAGGATATAAGGACTGCTTTGCATTGAAAGGCAGAAGTGATTTAACAAAAGAGATCTTAAATAGTGGGTGTGCTGGAGATAAAGAGAGACCCTACATACTTACATTGACAAAAGCAGGAGATGGCAAATGTCTTAAAACGAAAAATCTCTCAAGATAGCAAAAAGATGTCTACATCCAGTGTAGATACCATCAGAAGAAACTTTAGCCTCAAGCAAGCAACAGCTGATTAAATGTAGGTGATTCAGAAGGTTATGTGTGAAAGAAAGGCATTGGAACAGTCATTGGCTCGAGACGAGAAATTAAATCATAAAAAAATCCCCAAAAAAACATGAATTAGTCTCATCAGGTCCTCACTTAGAGGAAATAATGGCAAAATCTGTATTTGTAATAATGAACCACTCTGCATACAAGCTACTATGAAAAATGCTATTCTGTTCTTATTTATTTTCACCCCTTGCTGTTTCACATATTGGCAGAATGGTTAAGGGTGGTGAGGCACTGGAACAGGTTGGCTACAGAAGCTGTGTCTGCCCCATTCATGGATGTGTGTAAGACCAGGTTGGAAGGGGCTTTGAACAAACTGATCTAGAAGAAAGTGCCCCTCTCCATGGCAGGAGTTTGGAACTAGATGATTTTTTAATCTGCTTTCCAACCCAAACCATTCTATGATTCTATGAAAATATTTTCCTGAGAAAACTTTACATTATAAGAATGGAGAACATTCCTTGCTTAACCACAGGTTCAACATTTTAACGAGCTGTTATTCCTTGCTATTATGCATGCAGGCAGTATTCAAAATAGTTCTGTGTGCAAAAGCTCTGCTCCAATTTTAGATATAAATGTACATATTGATTTATACTTAATGAAATACTAAATATAGAAAATACTATGAGAACTATGAGTAAATTATTCAGAGTAAATTTGACAAACTTGTATAAAATAAATAATGTGTTGTAATTTGTGGAAACACAGTTGAACTTAATTTATTCAGAAAATGACTGAGTAATCTTTTATGAATGTTAATATTTTCTACATTGATACACATAAATTACAGATACTATGAACATTTTACAAAATGTTCATTCTTAATATTATTAAACAATCATAGATTGACAGTTTTAATGAAAGGCATAGGGAACAAAATAATTCCTGAGAGATATATTTTACATGAAACAGGATTCAAAGTGCCCTGACATAATTACAAAGTGCTCAAGGCCATGTGTTAGGCCATGTGTTGGCACAGTTACAATTTTTGGGGATTTTTTTTTTTACTAGAATGGGTGGTGGCAAGTGCCCAGACAGGGTCAGTAGAATGGTGAGTGAGATGTAAGGGGTGTTTGTGTATGTGAATTGTCTGAATAAATGGTCATGCTACAGCAGTGGCTGGACCTCAAGAAAGAATGAAAAATCTCTGCTGTAAACTAAAACAGCCACTAGAGACCTTCATTTACCCCCCATTTTTTCTCAGTCCTTTGGCATTTGTGATAAGCTTAAGAGAGGAGAAAACATTTTTAACTACTCTAAGCAGACAAAAAGAGAAATAAATCTGATCTGAAAGATCTGTTATATAAAGGTGCCCTACACTGGATTAAAAGCCTGTTTCCATATATTAGCTCTGGGATAGGAACTAAACTATGGAGAGATTATACAGTCATATCTGTATCACTCTGGTCTACAGAGAGAACAAATCCCATTGGAGAATTTACTTAAGAATTTATTTATTATTTAATGCTGGGGATAAAGCAGACAAATTAATCTTTTTTAACAAGTTCATAAAAAAGAGTCAGTTAAAAATTAGGAAAGAAAAAGAGGATAATATTCATCACACACATCAGATGTTTAAGTAGAGTTAGAAGTCTACATAAGATTATGATAAGAGTAAGAAATCAAATGGAAGAGAGTTATTGAAAAATGCAGAAATAATTCTATCTCAAGTAGACCCTGTACTGAATAATTGGTCAACAAGATATGATTAAGTGAAGCAGTATCATGCAAAATTCCACTGTTCTTGTTCTGCTGTGGATATGCACTTTTGACCATTATTCTGGTCTCAGCAGGTCCCTGGCTTCACCTGCTAGAGCTAGTCCATGAGTTTATTCCACAATGCTTATTCTTGTATATAGGCTAGAATGTAAGAATTAATTGTAATATGTAAATAAACTTGATACCATAATGCCTAAATTAGAACCAGAAACTCATAACACATTAAAAAAATACAAAACTATAGTTCTCTATGTAAAGAACACTTTAATATCTCAGTTCAATTATCATAACTGAGCATTCATCCATAAATCAGCACTGTATTCTACTCTCAATTGGCTTTCAAATTGTGATGGAAGTCCAGTGCTATGTATTTTATGGTACTCTATTAGTTGGAATATTTGTCCAAGTAGATACTAAAGCCAGAGATGTCTCAAATTTATGACCCCATGAATAGCAGCATACTCTACAGCACTCAAATAGCCATCAGTATGTCAGTTTTAAATGCGGAGATGACTGAATGTAGATGCTTACAATTCTCTAAGCTTAGGAAAAAAGTAGGAGTCTAGGATTTTAAACTCTTCCACAGCTTGTCTGTTTACAGGTATGCTTTTGTTTATGTTTACTTCAGATTTTTATCTATGAGTCTGAAGTCCAACCATAAAATGCCCTGTGCCCATAACAGATTTGTTTGAAAAAAAATTTGGAAATTTCAAGCTAACTGATGCAATTTTGCTGACATCAAAAATTCATGAATTTACTGTTTAAATTTCATGTAAGTATTTGGATTCAGACGAGTACCAATTTTTAACTGTGAAAGTTTGGCTCACCAATCTCTTCCTAGTTGGCTTAGAAAATCAGGGTATTATTCAACCAAAATGACTCTCAGACAGAGTTGTCTTTTCTCCAAGTGGTCATACACTCAGGTAATATGATATGTCAGAACATTTTTTCTCATTTAGTAATTAAAGAATTGATTTTTTATATGACCATGTCCTATTCAGCTAGCAAAATTATTTACATTGTTCAGTAATTGTAGAAATTACAATTTCTACAATCTAATAAACAACCTAAACATATTGTGTCAAGTAGCTTGCCTACGTACTTGACATTAAACAGATGCTAAAGTGTTTTCTAGCTCTTGCCATAAGTGACTACATAAGGTACAGTCAGGGAAGAACCATTTATTTCTCAGACACATTATCTGAAAGATTTCCCTGAGACATGCTCTCCATGCAACATGATTTCAGTTTGAAAGATGATCAAACCGCAAACCGAAGTATTCTGCTTTTCTAACACGAAGTGCAAGCTTTTTTAAACTCGTAATATATTACCACGTTACTGAGGGAAGATCCTTGCTGGTACCTGGCTTAGATCCCTGTCTTGATTTGTAATGTCTTCTGAGTCTCTGGCACTAAATCTGGCTTAGTGTTAAGATGCCTAGTCATTTAATACAACTTCTTTTATGTCAGTGCACATATGCTTGGCTTCTGATGAAATATATTTTTGAATATGTATTTCTTTTCCATGACACTTTCCATTTGAAATATTTGGCAGCTGCCTATTTCATTTGGAGGTACTACAACAGTTGACTTAATATTAGCATATTTATAGGAGTGAAAGACTAGTTTTTACTTCCTGTGTCTTAGAGTGTTATCAGCAATCCAATCTTTTCAGAAACATAATTTTCATTTTTAAATCCTGATATTAAGCTGTTTAATCTGGATCTGACCCTCTCTTAGTATACCAAGATTTCCTTAATTTCCTAAAACAATTTTGGGGCATAAGTTACATATATTCTGATTTATTTTTTTTCTGACAACACTGTGAATAAAACTTCCTAATGTTTCGGAAGATCAAAGAATCTGGTTTGTTTCAACAAAAATGGCATTTGGTCAAATGTTTTTTGCAGAGAATGATAAAGGGAAATTGATCGAGATAAAAAATCTTTAAAATATTATGGCAAAAGTAAAAAGACTAGTTCATTTGAAGTTTGCATACCTAAAGAAATCGAATTTGGAGTTTACTTATTACAAATAAAGACCATTTATTACTGTAGCAAAGTGACTATTATGAGTCAAACCAACAACTTTTCTTATATGAAGTGAAATGTTTTATTCTAAAACAGGTAAAGGCTATTAAGTATATGAAAAAAACAGCAACAAAGTCAGAAGTTTCAAACAAATCGTAACTACCTAGATATAACTCTAATTCACTTCAGATAGAAGTTGAAAGTATGAAGGAATTTGCTAGTACAGAATTCATCAATGTCAGAATTATATTTGCTTTGGCTATACCAGACACTACATGCTAAAAGAAATAAATTATTATAACACAGACATTGCAGAAAAGACTTCAAGAAATCTTAATTTAAAAACAAAACTGTCCTAACCCAAACAATTCACACTAGCATGAGTTGTTACATAAGAGTTCACACTTTGTCATATTTTATTAATTAAACTTTATAAACCATCTGTGCAATGTTCTTTGCTCCTATAAAGTAAAATAAACATAATTACTTATACGTTGGTTCATAGTGTTTGTGTGTATTTATAGTACAAAAGGGAAGCATTAATATATTATATAGGAATAGAGATACTGTAGCTATCAAGATCAAATAGGCAAGCTAAAATTTTTTAATACATGAATGGATTTATAGAAAAGCACTGTTTAAAAAAAATAGTCCAAAATGTCTCATCAATTTTCAATACTTTAACTCCAACTTCCCATTTCTTAATGTTTTTCCTAGAAATCCTGAATCTTATGTAATTCAGTTATGTGTATTGTACCTGCATATTCCTCATGCCTTTTAGATTGTCTACCACTGAACGTAAAGGGAGGGGAAAAAGTAGATTGAAAAAATTGAGCCTTATTTCACGTTTGCCTCTGAGAAGCAAAAAGAGACTGATAAAATCTTCATACTTAACCTAGTTTAGCTACAGAAATTCCTCAATAGACACTTTTCTACAGTTACAACTTCTTTTAAAAATTTATTTGTTAAGAATCTTTGTGATCTTCAGTTAGTGGTGTTTTTTTCACATATGTTTTTTCTTAAAAAAATTTAGGACCAGGAAAAGTTATTGACATTTGGCTCTTATTAAATCTAGATTTTATACAACACTTAGCTATGGAGAAACTGATATTTTCTTAAGTCACATTCTGTGACAGCTATTTTGAAGAGAATAAAAAAGTCTCCTAATCAAAATTAAAACATGGGGAAGACAACTGGTGAAAATGCTGAACATTGATAAATACAGCTAAAATTATCTACACAGACAGAATAAATTAATTGTAATAATGTTTCTTGCCTTAAAAAGTCTTCAGTCTGCAATGAAATATCTCAATTTTTGCCTACATGTCAAGTTCATTACTTATTAAAAGTTTGAGTGATGATTACAGCTATTAAATTGAAGCTTTGTTGATGGAGTCTCCACCTGGAGCTACATGTGAGATTTGAGCTTCAGTGGCTCCATCAGCACTTGTACTGTTGGAGCTCGTTCCTTATTCTGTCCTCAGCATCCTTGAGAAATCCTTGCCACAGAGCAGCCTGCTTCTGGATGCTCACACAGTTTGGGCTGCTCCCAGACAACATCCAGTCCCAAATTTCCAGTTATTTTCTTCTAATGTTGATGCTTCCACATTGCAACTAGCACTGTTGTTCAATCAGTTTCAGAAAATATCATTCTGGGTAACAGTTTAGCCACAGTCCAAACTAATATTAATTTTCAGCAATATTGTTCCACCACTGTAAGGCATTGATATTCAAAATCTTATCTTCTTAAATTACATTAAGGTAGACAGAAAGGTTAATGGCATGGAGCTGGCTAAGTGGTGTATGGATGGACTGGAATTTGTGTAAATTTTAGACCCAGACAGAGGAATGGTAAATGTCAGGTGCACAAGATTTACCTCCCTCATTCTGGACATTCTGTTTTCACCTCCCAGTCTGAGTCCATCTTGGCTGTTCTCTATATGGCTTTGTCCTCAGTACTATGAGAGTCTGTGATGCCAAAGTGGCAGATTTTTTCTGATGATACTATTCCTGCCTTTTCAGAAGTCGCTATTAGCTCAACATATTTACCACCAAGAGAGGGATGAACTTTCTTTTAAAGATGATTGGCAATATCAATGAACTAACAGACAACTTATTCTAAGGTAAATTTGTATTTTGAAAACCTTGGTCACACCACAGTCAACCATTTATTATAGTATAAATAATTACTTAACTAATTTTTGTTCTGCTAATAAACACCACATTTTTATGATAAACATATGCAAGCAATGTAAGCATTTTAGAACTATTGGAATTACATATATACAACAGACTCATTAATTATATAACCAGTGAAAAGAGGTGAAGATATCAGTTATCATATTTTACCTTTTATAAATGAAAAACAGAAAGAAATTTCATTTTTACTTTTATTTTTTTAAAATATTTCTGGAAAAAATTTTAAAAGCAAGTGAAGAAGCTAAGGAGAAAGAGGCACTGGAGCTTCTGTTATTACCCAGCAAGAAACATGTACAGGCATGATAGAGGCAAAGTAATTGTACTGAGGCAAGTTATTTCAGAATCACCTTTTGGCTGTCTGAACATTTCAGAATTCCCTGAGAGTGGTATGAATTCTAATAGTGGGAGATTGAACTGATGCTATTTCATCAGAGAAAGAAGATGTTGTAGAAATTTAGGCTTCAATTTTATGCTCAAAATTTTCTTATGGCTAAAGCAGGAAGAAAGAAACATATAAAGACAAGAATTTAATAATCTTGAAAACTTAATGATTTAACTGTAGAATTACTATTAGTCAAGATGCAGCTGTTACAGAAAAAAAAGAAAGAAAAAGAAAACAAAGGAAAGAACACGACTCTTACAGACAAAATATCATTAATAATGCCACAGTTAAAATATGCTATAAAATGCCTATGCCTTTATTTGGTGTTATGGTCAACCTTCTCCAGCCCTTCTGGAGTCAAGAAAAACAAGGCACATCACCAGGCACATCAGGACAAGTTTGAACCGAGCAAGCCTGGCAAATCTTCATCCTGAGGCCTTCCAATCTCAATACACTGCCTGTTGCCTGTAACAAGCAGCGGCAATATTCATAAATAAATGAAATACAATGCACTCAAAATAAATACAACATGCTTGGGAACAGAACAGCAGTTTTCAAACATGCATGTAGAAGATTAACTGTTCAGCTTCTTCAGCATATTTTCACTGCTGTGGTTCTTCTTAGAAAGTAAAGAATGCAAACCCTCTCCTGCTCCCTCTTTTTTTAAGGAATAAACGGTTTGGGGAAAAAAAAATATCAACCAGAAACACTCAGCACAAGAATGCCTTAACAATATCATGTATCACTGAAGATCATATAACTTTTTGCCTTCTGATTCAGTAACAGCTTTAGCCAAATCATCAATAATATTGACAGTGTTTGGTTTTGTTTTTCTCAATTAAAGATGTCAAGTGTTTTTCAGCTTCTAATTTTTGTAATTAATACATCAATATGAAATTCAACAGAAAACCAAACATATTCTTGCCAAGCAACTAACAGCAGCCTATTATGTGTTTTAGAGAACAAAACCATGTTTTGAATTCCCTAAAAAAATGTTTATAAAAATATTTACAATGTTCATTATAAATATTGAACATACCTTGCTGGACTGTTTTTCTCTGGTTACCTACATTTTCACATTATCTCAGCTTTGGGGAAATAACCCTGAATAAGACTTGAAAATCACTTCCAGTCTTGTCCTAAGTCCAGGGTCAGTCAAACCATTGCATTTTTGTTAACTTTGATCCACTTTGGAAAAACACTACTGCTTCCCAAAACATTAATTCAGAAATACTTTTAAAAAGAAGAAAAATTAAGAACAAAACCAAAAGCCATCAAGCAATATTTTCTTACTTTCTCAGGAAATACAAGATCAGAATTCTCTGACAATTACCAAAGGGATTAATTATTGCAAAGATCACTTTTACTTTTGAGTCTGCCCACAAGACTGATTGACTCCTTTGTCATCTTAACCTGCCCCATGATTATTTTTATCATTTATTTCCAAATGAAAATGCATCCTTTTTTTGAAAAAGAAATACAAGGAATGAAGAAAACAACAGTTCCATTCTCTGCATCTTCTTCAGAAACACTGATAAGATTCAATACTGAACGAATATTTTAGGTAGGTTTTGTAAGCTATGGCATATATTTCCATTAGAGCAGCTGTTAAATTTTAATCTACTGATTAAAAAATGCAGGAGATTGCAAAAGAAAATTGTCAGTAATGTTTCCATCTCATGCCTAATTAAATTTTTTTTAGGAATCATCCTCATCATCCTCAAATATAAAGCAGACCTTAAATAAGAAACTTATAATAAATGCTTCAACTAACATACTAATGAAATAAAAGCACTTGCAAGAGTTTTACCTGAGCATTGATGTCTGTTGAAGTTTTCTTGACAAAGATAAATGATATGGCTGGATATTTCTTTCTATTGTTTTATTTATTTAACTTCAATATGGGTACTCTGAAAAGTTTGGTATTTTGTGTTCCTTAGCAGTAGAAGGGACTTAAGTGAGAAAAACAACAACCCTTCTACATCAAAAAAGAGTTGTATTCATTGTAAAATATAAATTATGGCCCTACTTAACACTGAAATTGCATTCTAAGAATATTCTTTTTTTTTCCTCAGCAATCTTCACAGTTTTAATTTTTAGTGGAGAATTATAATACCAAATTTTTTATTTATTTATTTATTTATTATCACTATCAATTGATATGATACTATTGTCTCAAAGATATTTAAAAATCAGTAGAATTCAATTTATTTTACAGTTTTGCAAGTAATTTTTATAATTTTCAATTGAAGTTAAGGAAATAATGTCCCTGAATCTTTGTTTCAAGCTGAGATACCGCATATTTCCTGTGAGTTGCAGAGAGTGATCAAAGAGAGAAAATTTAAATAAATTCAGTAGTAGTCCTAACAGAGTTCATATCAAAATGCAATGAGGAAGAAAACCAACCTTTGGCTGAACAGCATCATGTCGGCTGAACCACAGCAGAGAGTGCCATGTGTAGTCATTCTTGAACACTCCCAGGGATGGGTACTCCACCACTTGCCTGAGCAGCCTGTTCCAATGTCATTCCAATTCCAGCAAAGAAATTTTCCCTAATGTCAAACTTTAATCTCTCCTTGTGCAGTTTGAGGCCATTTCCTCCTCTCCTGTTGCTGTGCAGCCTTGCACCAAAACTAGCATTTCCACCTTTAAATCTGGTCAAGGATTTGAAGTGAAACAAACACAAAGCATGTAAGTTGTGTCTTTATAAAATTTTGAAGGCTCAATATTTTTACTTTTACTTAAATATCAATGTAACTTTTTGTCTGCATAGAACCTCTTCACACCTGCCTCTCTTTTCCATGTCTTTGGTTAACTTCTACTTGTCAGCCTTTGTAAGAGTTTTTTCTTTGTTCTATTGCTACCTGGTTTAAAGAGGAAGAATACATAAGTAGCAACTTGTTTTACACTAATGTGCATATTCTAACTGTAAATGTTAATTTTGTGCTACATGTGAAGAGAGTAGGTGGACTTTGCTGGCTATAGTTATTTTTGCTAAATACATAACGTTGAAATATCATTTCACTGAAATATCATTTCAGCATTCCATGTTTGAAGAATAAACCTACAATCACAAGAATTTAATAAACTGTATTTCAGTTTCTTATGGTAACATTGTTCATTTTCTTAACAATATCTCACAAACATGGCATTTACATCATACTCTTTTTTCCTGGACTAAACTTTGAATTTATTCCTCAGAATGATCACTTCCTAAGGTATTTTATACACCATAGATTTGTGTTCTCTCTCATGTAGAAATCAATACTATATATAAAATCCCTCAATATATTCTCTTTTAATTACTGGATTTTTATACCGACTCTTTAGTTCAGATATTTTGCTTGTATATTTGAAGTAAAAACAAACTTTATAATTTTCAGCAATCAGTGATAGTTTAAAAAATTAATGCTAGTTCTAATTAGGAAAAAAGGAAATAGAAACCAAACCAAAATGGCTTTATTCTGATTTTCATAACAAGCCATCCTCAGTCACAAGGCTACAGCATTAAAACAACTCAAAGATTTATGAAATAATCAATGTTCATTTGAATAAATTCAGTTGAATCTTAAATCCAGTCAAAGTGGGGGAGAAGTAAAATAAGGGAATAAACAGTTTGGAGGAAGAAAAATCTTACCCAAGCAAGTGATAATTCTATATATTACATATTGTTGAGACCCTCAATTCGTATCATCTTTTGCGAAGTGCTTTCTACAGTGCCTTTTAGGGAACTGAACCTTTGGAGATGAGGTTGAAGCTGTGAGTTGGACAACTGTTCTGTGATGAAGGCTGTATGGAACTCGCTTCCATGCTTTTTTTTTCAATACTAATGGGCTTCTCACTGCTTAACTGTGACATATGAACACCTACTCCTGAATATTTAAAAATTGTCCTAAGAATCAGAGGGGAAACGCTTTCAATTATTTTTCACAGATTTTATGAAAGAAGTATCACGTGCCAGCTACCTGAGAGAGTCTGGTTTAGAAGGTCAAATTGTTTTCAGAGACATTAGATATTCAAACAGTAAAACATATTTATCTCACTTTGCCCCTGATTTCCCCCAGTCCTTTTCTGAACATTTATATTCTTGTAATAATGTCTAGGTTTGTTTATTTTAAGTAGATGCTTTTAAGAATTTAAATATTTAAGCTGGTGGCAGATGCTGTACATGGTAGGAGCTGCTTCAAACATATAAACCACTACTGCTCACTGTATGGTCATCCAATTGCCTTCAGAAAAGTTCTTTGTTCAAATCTTTCTGAAACAGTGCTGTTTTTCATGTCCCAGAATGCCTTCATGCTTTGACCTAAACTGTTTTAAGATATAATCTTGTTATTTTTTCTGTCCCATCACAAAGGTTAAAATTGACTATGAATAGAGAATTATTTTAAGAAGGTAAAGGAGAAAAGCCTGAGACATGAGGTTTCTTTCCTTCTTGTCACTCCTTTCATATGTCCCTGAACACACTCTAAACAAGATAAATACAGTTTTAGGGAACATACCAGCATTTGGGGATGTTTCTCTTGAAACCTTGACTAAGCCTACTATGTGGTAAACATGATTGTGGGGTTTTTTCTAAAATGTCTAAAATATTCTTTTTCCTCTTTTTATTCTTTACCTTTTTATATCAGTAATGAATACTGGTGCACAATCTGTAGCTAAGAAAATGGTTTATTACAGAAAAGGTTTTGTGCATGACACATTACCTTTTGTTAAGCATGAGTGCCACCAGAGTATTTTCGAAAAATCTGTGTAACTCATTGCTGAGCAAGAGTAAAATGGCATGCAATTTCATCTGGCTTGTGGAAATACAAAACATCTAAAAGTTAAAAACTTTGCAATATATATGTTTGTTCATCATCGCTGGACTAGGGCAGTTCTTGTTTTTCATAAATGTTATTCCCAATGCAATGTTGGGAATAAAACAAGGGTCTGGGAATTACAGCAATTAAAAATCTTAGCACTTTTACATGTTTACACACTTTTTTCAGTTATTCCAAGATTCAAATTGGATATTATTTTAATATTGTAATAGAGTTAGAATGAGCTACTCAAAATTATCCATGACATTGATCTAACATATTTGCTCTTTTGTAGCAGTGATAGTATTTTGCATCTTAATTACATATGTACATGAAAACGCCAATCACTATACATGTTTGTTACACAAACTGAATCTTCTCATAAATATGCATATTTATGTTTTCAAATTTACTGTGAAAAAAGTCTTACTAAGTCAGACATACTTTTAGTAGATTTCACATCTTACACTTTCTATAGGGCAATTAATCTGATGAAATACTTCTTGTTTCGTGGTTCTTCTTTGGAGGGGATACATTGCATCAAAGGTTAATAAAATTTTGCATATACTGATGCTGTGCACTTTAAAATATAGCACCTTCATTAACTCAGTGCATAGATTTAAATTAATCAGAAAAGTTATACCTACTCAATAGTTTAAATATCTTAGAGGTGGACAGCCATTTTTTGAGAATTGTCATAGTACTTCTAAGAATTGTAACCCTTGGTTGTTGTTATATCTGAGAATTTAAAATATAAGATTGGATTTCTGTTCATACTAACATGGAAGGTATCTCCTAGAAATCCTGTTACTGCTTCTTAAATTCAGCCTTGGATTAAGATGCAATATCCATTCTTCAGTGCCAGTTACTGAAACAGAGTTCTTGCACTTAAAGGAAGGGAGGCCATGTCTACCAGTTTTGGACAGCCACAGAAGCTTTGAGATTTGATAACGTATAAAATAAGATCATGTTTTTCCCTTAGATATCTAAAATCTGTTAAATAGTATGTGAATAGAGCTAATTTTTGGCTTTTAATAGTGAAGATTATTTTTAAAAGCTTAAAGAAAGAATCTGGTCTCAGTTTTATCTATTTGTCACTAGCCCAGGAAAACGCACTTGGTAATAAATAGGTAGCTGAGGAAGTCCCATCCTGTAGGGAAAGCAATGATCAAGTAGGATCCTTTCTGAAAAGCTTGGAAAGAATTTTGACTTACAAAATTATTAGAATACGCAAAGCAAACTATATTTCAAAGCTTCCAGCTAGAGAAATGAACACGCTTTCTTTTTACTATTTGATGTCAGTTCTTATTAGTTCTAAACATAATGAACAGTGATTTAGTATTTGGTGTGTTTATCCAGATTATGCTGTTATCTCTGTTTGGTGCTTTGCATAAGTGTTTTTACTTTAATCTCTGGTGTAAAGATTGTGTGGTGTTTCAGATGCCAGTAGGGGCTAAGTGCCATTCTTGGAAAGATATGCTTTTGAACTGGCAAGGAGACCATAATTGGCACTGAGAGTAAGTAGTTTTTATGTCAAGGTTGTCAAACCTATTTTGCTGCTAGCTCTTGGCCTGAATTCTACTTAATGCCAGATGGTATTGTTTTTTAAATGTTCTTGAATAGAGCAGATCATTAATTCCCCCTGGATTTTCTTAGACACCTTATATGATGAATTTTCCTGCCCACATGCCTCTGCAGTCTGTGGTAGTCTATGTTATTTCTTCCTTTTTATTGTGCAGAAATCATGATTCATTCACGTACTCTATAAGCTGTGCAACATAAATACATGTTCTCTATATTTTTTTGAGGTGAACGTTGCATTTTTCAACATTTGCCGGCATAGTTGGCATTATTTAGACACCCAAAAGTGCACCTAATTGTCTTGGTTTTTCCTACAGATCAGCTAGAAAAGACACACAAAAATACTCTTTTGGCTCTGTGAATAGCCACTTATCTTGCCATGTAAGAGAGCTGGCACACACTGGGTGGCTGTTTTCAAGTCCCTTCAACCCAGGCCACTCGAGACTGATTCTCCAGTGCTCCACAGATTGTACATTTTTACACTGTGTGCTTGATACCAGATTGTACTAGCCAATTCCCAGGTTTGGGACCTGTGAAAAGAGGCCTTTGTTAGAAATGGTAGAAATCAGTAGCAATGTTTCCTTTGCCAAGAAAGCATGCAGCTCATATTAATAAGAGGGCCCCGTGAGGTTGCCAAGGTAGGCATTGAATTACTTGTCACTGCTGGAGGAGTTTTAATGATTAAAAGCTGCTTTCTCTTTTCCACTAAGAATTTGTGAAGTAGAAATGGAAATTATTCTGTCCTTCTCTTGTGGGGGAACCAATCAAAGAAGCTGTTTCATTGTACCTAGTTAAAATAATATACCTGGCACCAATATATATTAATTTTTAGTCCAGTTTCTGTTAAGGATGTTCTATTTGATAAAACTTAAGGAAACCAGAAGTTCCAGGTACAAAATTAAGACAGTGGATATCACTGAGTTCGTGTAGACATCACTTTCTGGCTTTTGAATTATGATTTCTGTTCAATACCTCATGATTTCTGTTTGAAATCTCAAAAACTTTACCAAAGGTACTTGTCAACAGTCTTGAGTGCACAGTGACCTAAGAACAGCTGTTTATTATTACAGTTTTTGTCAAGTGAGATTTAGTGGAAAGGATCTGAGCATCTTGTGAAAGATAAAAAGTCTTGTAGAATTTTGGGATTAGTTTTTTTAGGTTTAAAATAAAAATTTATGCAGCACCTCAGAGTTTAGCTAGGGTTTACCCAAAGAAAGCAGAATCTCTGAACAGCTCAGAATACCTCTAAGAGGATGCTCTGCCATAACAATACTGCAATACTGTCACACACTCAGTAAAGTCTTTTTTTTTTTTNNNNTTTTTTTTTTTTGAGAGAGAGATAGAGAGAGAGCATAAGAGAGCAGCTTCTCTTTAATTCAATTTTCTCCTTCAGATTCTTGTGTCAGGTAGGCGGCAACAGCCTTCAGAAAGGTTTTTCTCAGTTGTTCTTCAGAAATAAAACTATGATTGGTTTCTTCCTGTAAATTTAATCTTTCTGAGCTGTACATTTTAAAATACATTTAAAATTTTACATATGGTGTCATGTCTGTGGCAAGGTCAATGAACATCGGAAAATAAAATGTTAAAACTTTGTCGCTTTGAAGTGTGTGATGCAGAAGGGAAAAAAAAAACCCAGTCTGCTCTGAAGCATGGGTGGTATCAGCTTTGGACTGTTGCCATACTGAGTTCCACTACGCTGGTTCCAATTTAGGAGACAGATAAGTTTCTCTCATTTTTTCAACTTCAGTGTCTGTATTGATTACCTCACATAAAATTGACAGCATGCACAATTTCATTTGTGCTTCTACAGGTTGGTTTTAGTTTGGTCATATCATTAAAGTCACAGAAAAACCTCCAAGGTTCTTTTCAATATAGTTTCATAACAGAGGACACTGATATTTTAGTTTCAAATATCATGGTATTTTGACAGGCAACTGTAAGAAAATCATACCTGTAGGTATTTTGCTACTATCTAGCTAAATTTATTATTTCAATATTCCATTTCATCCCATCCCATTTGTGCTTGGTATACCAGTGAGAATCCTATTGTTTACAGTGAATATAAATTTAGTATCTATTATTCCTGGAGGAATTTTTTGTTTGTTTACTAAATTCTTTATGCATGGCATTAGGACTTAAGCAAAAGAGTATTCTTTTGCTACTACTAAGCTAGGACTGCATTTACAAGCAAATATCTTTTGATTTCTGACTGTGTAGAATCATCTTGCTTTTGAATTCTATTAATTAAAAGCAAATAAACAAAAAACTGAAGCCCCTGAAGGACTTAGAAAAGTTTTCTTTGATGGGAAAAAACCTTTTACTAAAGCAGAAGCAGAATAATCATACATTTAAATTGCAAATGAAAAATCATATTATAATGTTTCTTGTGGACATCCATTTCAATCTTTCTAATAACATAAGTAGCTGAAATAGCCAACTGTCATCCCAGCATTTCCAGCTACTCTGTCATGAGCGGTTTTGCATACAGATACACAGAATCTCTCACACAAATTCATCCTAGGATTTTCAAAGTTGCTAGCCACTTTTGTTCTTTCATGAGACTGTAGTTTAGAAAACTACTGTTGACTTCTCTTTATCAGACAAAAGCATAATGATCCAAAAAGAGTAGATAGTTTACCCATGATAAATTTCTTTTTATCTCAGTCAAGTAAAAAGTACTTTGAAATAAGAAAATACGAATTTGGGAAATACTGTCACAAATTTAGAATGTTTCTAAGATTTGTTATTCATGGTAACAGTTTTTGTACACTAGACTATCAGCCCAAAACATTACCACTGTTCATAAAAGCTTCACAACTGGGGCCTTATTTGATATCCTAGCAATGCAGCTGAGGGGAGGATGGTGGAAATGGCAGGGTTGCTGCTAAAAACAACATTCTGTCTGGGAGGTAAAAAGGCACAAAATGTGTGATTTACTATTGACTTCTGGAGAGTAACTCATTTTATCCTTTCAGGCAGCTGGAGCTGATGTTCTGCCTTCCCCTGTCACTGTGTGTGCACCATTACTAGCTCATCTTTAGCATTAACCCTAAGATTCACCTTTTAAGATCGCTGGTCCAGAACAATAGCCTACAATAATGTTTCTAAGCTCTGCATTGAAATGTAAAGGTAACATAATGCCTACTTTTGAAACTTTCCTTGAAATAACTATCTAACTATTTCCTTGAAAGAACTTTTATAACTATTAATTTATCTAGCAAAATCAGCTGTTAAGATATGTGTAAGTTAGTGCTGTTGTAGGAGTACAAGAATGTGAAGAAAGAGGGAAAAATTTTAACATGAAAGAGTAATTAAAGTAAGCACTGAGATAGATGCTATTAAGACTTGAGATCACCAATGCTTTTAAATAGTTGCAGTTAGCTTGTATTGGAATACTTCACTCCTTAATTATATATTATTTCATGGAAATCTGGAAAGTCATCCCCTTTTTCATACACTTGAAATATATTTGTGTTGTATTAATTCTGCTGTGGGAAAACATATTCTTCTGCTAGAAATCCAGTCTTTATTCTACTAACACTAACCAACAGGCTAACTTAGAAGAAATATATTTACTCTGGTATAATAAAATACCAAACTTCTTAATAAATAGAATTATTATTTTTAATTTTAATACTTTATGTGAAACATGTTAAACAGATTTAATAAACCAATAATTCTGAATAATACTTTCATATTCTTAATGTTGTTGATAAATAGTACAGAACATCAAAGAGATTTGGTAATGCATCAGAGTTAAACGTACTCTTGTAATGGAAGCTCTTATGCACTAGCATTATTTTTGTAGCATGTCTTGTTCTTTCAATAGCTGTCATTTAAACATGAAAGGTTCTTGTACTGCATTGCCTTAGGATGTGGTTTTCTAAATAAATGATATCTAGTCTAGAGTGGTGAAGTATTGGACAAATGGGGGTAAAATGCTTATGGAATAC
Organism: Ploceus nigricollis; assembly: GCA_013399945.1. Taxonomy (NCBI): domain Eukaryota; kingdom Metazoa; phylum Chordata; class Aves; order Passeriformes; family Ploceidae; genus Ploceus; species Ploceus nigricollis. The sequence continues at coordinate 116,133 of VXBC01010423.1, read as the reverse complement.
TGCCAAATTAAAATGGCAGTAGATAAAATCTGCATTAGTACAGGATAAATTTAAAATACAATACAACTGTTCATGATTTAAAAATTAAATTTGAAATTCAGAATTTTGGATATTAAAACTATTTTTAATTTTGTTTAGTTAAGTGTTTTTCAGTAATTTTCTTTGCCCCTTTTTTAGCAGAACCAAAGTTATTCCAAAATCACTACTGCAAGGTTAAGATTTGTGTGCTGGTTTTGGCTGGGGCAGTAAATTTTATTCACAGTGGCTGTGTTTTGGATTTGGGCTGAACATAGGGCTGATAATATGGAGATGATTTTGTTATTACTGAGCAGGTTTTATACAGAGCCAAAGCCTTTTGTGCTTTTAATGCTGCCATCCTGGCAAGGAAGTTGGGGGTACATGGGAGGCTGGGACGAGTTAAAGTCAGGACAAAGGTGACCCAAACTGACCAAGGATATTCCAGACCATGTGACATCATGCTCAGTGTATAAAGTGGGGGGAAAAAGGATGAAGAGAGGGACATTTGGAGTGATGGCACTGACTTTCTTACTAAGGTACTGTTACCCGCGAAGGGGCCCTGCTCTCCTGGGGATGGCTGAACACCATGCCTGTGCTTGCGTGTGTGGTGTTTGCTTTTCCTATTAAACTGTCTGTATCTTAGCCCAGGAGTTTTCCAGCTTTCTCATACTCAAGTGAGATACACAAGTTTATACAATCTGCAAAGTGGATGGCAAGAGTTACAACTGTAGTAAAATGAAGCAATTACTATTTTTTCCTAACCCTTTTCATCTTACGGGCAAGTATGAAAAGACAAAAAAGTCAGGTCCAGTCAGAGTGAATTGCCATCTGGATACAATTTTTTCATCCCTTCTCAGATAAACTGCTGAAGCATATTCCTTGGAAAGAATAAAAAGAAAAGACACATTACTGAACAAAAAAGGAAACATGATCACAACTGGGCTTATTTAAATGGTTAAATAAACCCCAGATCATTTATTTGAGGAAAACTTTCTAATAAAAATGAAGATTAATAATGGAATTTGCGCACCAGCATAAACCACAACAAAACAAATCACTGGGAACAGCTACCTTATGGCCTGAAGACCTTCAATTAGGACTCCTCTGTGAAATAACAGAGACCCAGATTTACATTGCTTTCCTAAGTAATTAAAAATGAGAATGGAATTTGAACTACTAGCTAAAATTAATTCTTTTTGTAATTAGTAAAATATTCAAGAAAAAATATTAGGGCTTGAGGATCACCATATAGAGTTATAGGTGTCCCATGACTGTGTTCTGTGTAAATGTAGACATTAATTGCCTTTTAAAGGAGAGTAACAGCAAGCATTGAGAAAATAAACTTGACTTTTTAAATCTAATAGCATAGACACAAATAATGAAGTAGGATGATACAGTAAGGTCTCCTCATAGTTCTTGCGAGAGTTTGTATACATATGCTGGCAGGTAAACTGTAAATTAACAACAAATCCACGTGTTTTCTGTTGGTTACTGTGTTTTTTCCTATGCACATTTTCCAGTGGTCTACATACAGTTTCAATACTTACTGAAGCTTTAAAAACAAAACTTCTTATATGACAAGATTTACACTTTTGAAAATTTTATTATTTTGATGAAAAATTTGAAGCACCATGGACCATTCATTTTCAATTCAGATATTAAAATTTGCCTGTTTGCCCATCTTTCATTTAAATCAACATAATTTAGGAAGTAAGAGGAAATAATAGCAAAGAAATCACTTCATCTCTCAGGGCTTTCAGCAACTTTCTAGTTTTTCTACCTCTTAATTTTGAATTGTCACTTTTTTCCCCTTGAAAGGTCTAAGCTGGTCACCATAATATTTGGCAATCTCAAAACTGTTTGTACGGAAACTTCTTCTGAGAGGATTATTGACTCTCATTGTTATTTAAACTTATTCCATGATGCTTCTTTACAAATCACTATGGCAATATTTCTTCTACTGACTTCATTCTTCAGTTTTATTTTGTTTGTGTTCACATTTTAGCTGTCTTCTCAGTATAGATTTTTATTTCTCTGTCTTCTGACAGATAACACGAATTAGTTAGGATTATCTCTTTAGATGCTAATTAACTACTTGTCGTGATGATGATATGATCAACAGTTCCTTATTTGCCTGTATTCATCCATCGCTGATACTCTATTCTTCTATTTTCTTCAAGTTTGTTGTTTTATAAAGTTTGCACTCTAGACAAAATACAGAGTGATTTGTATAAACCCTGATCATAAAGCAGCAGTAAAGCCTTAAAGCCTGTAACTCACCCAACTAGGTATGTTTGTATGGGAAAAACAAGAAATTAATTTTAGAAGGATACAATGTGAATAGAGATTATGTGGAGTATTACTGTAAAATTCTGATTTATAATAGATGCAAACATGGTACAAGCCACATATCATTGGTGACATAAAAGAAAGAAGTAATGGCAATTATTCATGCAATGTACAAACCTAAGAAAAAATGAATATTTCATATAAACCTACAGAGAAGCATATTTGTAAATGTGAATAGACTGAGACGAAAAGTTGGCAGATTTTCAAACACCAATGGTTAATATAAATTCACTGGGGTATTTATTGTAATTTCTTTGGTTTTTAAGGAAAATGACCTGTTAGAAAGATGGAAATAATTTTGTAAACAGGTACACCTGAGCATGGGCAAAGAAGAAATGATGGGTTCAAATTCTTGTTGGGACATTTATCAAGAACTTCGTAAGATTTACGTTCATGACAGAGTTCTCTCTTTGTGTGGTAGTGACAAAAAAGGAGACTTGCGTTTTTGAACACAATTAATACTAACTGCCAGAGGCATGTAAGCAAAACAAAAAATAAAATCATATAAAAGTCACATCATATTCTACCTGTGTTTTTGCAATTATACTGAATTTATTTACTCAAACTAACATTTCCTTGGATGTAATTATTTCCACTTTGGATCAGGAGACTGAGATGTTACTAACCTTTTAGACTCAAGTCTATTTTTTCTATTTTCCATTTGTTTTTGCCTTTCTAGTTGTTGTGAATGTCTGTTGAATTAATGAAATAAAGTACTTAAAATATAATACCATATAAAAATTTGGGTGCTTTTAAAATGCCCTACTATTGGTATTATTTTTGCTTTTGTCTTGTTCTCACTACATAGAAAATAATGAAAATCTAATTATCCTTACATTTCTCTGATTCTCTCCCCAATGCATAAGTAACGAATTATAAATGTCATGCTGTTTACACACTAGTACAACATAATAAAACCATTTAGAATCCTTTCAAACCCCAGTGATTTTAGCATTTGTGACAATGATGTTGTTAGTCATTGACCAGTAATTTAATCTTAGTATTTCAGTGTAAGATGGTAGACTATAGAAAACCAATGAGTAATATCTGGATCTAATCCATTTTTAGAATTATTATTGAGCTGTCCAGAACTTGAAGCAATATTTATCTAATCAACTGTGAAGCAATTTCCAGTGCTTATTCCCAGATTCTGTTTTAATGAGAGACTTCAAATGTTGTTTACGTAGCATAGGAGGTCTGCTAAGAAAGGGCAATATTGTTCCTATAAGAGTATATGCAGTTAAACATTAATAATTCTACAAAGAATCATATAACAAGAGTTCAAAAAGTCAGTACAGTAGACTTTGCATATCACTAAGAAATTCAGTCATCCTTTAGGAATAGCTGATTTTTTAAAGGTAATTTTCTTTTTCTTTTGGAAAAGTTCAACTATTTTTCCAGCTCCAGAAAACACTTATTTTTCCTCCCACCTGCTAAGTCATCTTGGTCTATCTAGTAATAACTACTAGTAATTGAACACTAAGAAGACCCATATTTATTTATTCATATTTAGAAAGAGCAGTACTAGTGCTGATTAGGTGATACATGGTTATAGACTTAAGAGTCACTTTAGGACAATTTATCGGAAGAAAAATAAAAGAAGAAAAAAATTTTCAGTTTTTTGTAAGATTTGGAGGTAACTTCGTGATGCCTGAGAACATATTTCTGTATGTTTGAGCTCTAAAAAAACCCTCAACCAAGCAAGCAAACAAACCCAACCCCGAATATTTCAATGAGAGTTATCAGCTTGCTTTATTTTGGCAAGGAATAACAATGCATATTTTCTTCGTGATAAATAAATCATGTTATTTATTCAACTACAGAATTAGTGACCAACTGACTTTGCTTAAGCTGTGAATAGAAGTGATCACTGAAAGGACTACCCTAGCTGCCCACAACAGCTTGATGCATGGAAAACTAAGATATTTAAAGACATGCCTAGGACAAAGGTGAATATNTTGCCTCAGGGGAAAAGGGGGTTACAGAACTTATAAATGGCAATCATAATACAAAGGGTAAAACCAACTATTAAGGGTAATAATATAAAACATGCAACACAACAATCAAAACTGAAGAGTTAGCATCTCAACTGCCACTTCTTTAACATGAGAAACCTCTGCATTCTTGGCTACTTGTAAAAAAATAATGGATAAAAGTAGATTTGCTGCAGAGAATTCATCATAACCGTATGTCCTCTCATGGCCAAATACTGCTGTTGGCATTCTACCATGTGAATGCACTTCAGCTTAATATTCAAACAGCAGTGTGACCTATGCTCTTAGCCTTTTTCAGTGGTATGAAGTAATCATGCCTTAAGCGTATCAATGGCTTAAAAAGTTGTTATAATTTTTGTTTTCAATATATATCCACTGGAATGCAATCCCACAAAAGTTTAAGACACTGATAGAGTTTAGCTTGTTCTTCCTCTTACCTTGATTTTAGACATTTTAAGAAGTCCTGGACAATTTAAAAGTGCTTCCAATCCTGAGTGAGTTGCATACTATGCTCTATTAAATGTTTTCATTAGTTGATTTCAGCTACAGTTACAATGCTTAAATTATCTAATTAAGCAGTAACTATTACTACAGACATTTCTGTGCTCTTCACATTGCAAATATTTTTTATCTTCTTGCAATAATGATTGCTTAGTCTCTATAAGTAAAGTGAACACAGGACAGAATGTTGTGTAGTTATTTTCATGAAGATGTATATGCTGCTTTATAACCTGTTTTCAGTGCAATGTGGCTGACAGTGAAAAATATTTAATAATAATAATAATAATAAAAATAAAACATTTTATACCAAAATATAGCATATAAAATGTGTATCACGTAATTATTATAACTGCTGATTGCATTCTGTTTCTCAAAAAGTACATCTCAGCATATGTGTTTCATTAATTACTAATCACAGTGTAAGCAGCAGATACTTTCATACCTGTCAGGAGCTAAGACTGGGGTAGATTATGATGGTAATTATGAACTACAGTATCTGCAAGGATGTTTAAATCTTATATAGTAAATTTTTTTTTATTAGCCTCAATTTCTTATCAGGCTATAAATTTGCTTCATATCCTTTTTTTTGGAAACACATGTTGCAATTTAATAGAAAAATATAATGCAAAATAAAATGGACAAGCACAGTGTGCCGTGTTGAATCAAGGTCAGCTTTCAGCAGAATCTACAAATGCTTTCTACTTCAAAACCAAATTTAATTTCCTAACTGCAGCTGTTCTATTTCTAGAGCTGTTCATAAACTGCTTGCAGGATTCTGCTTCATTTTTTTATAGTGGAAAACGAATATGTGTTGTTCACTTTAGAGACAGAAGAACAGTGAACTTTTGATAATGTCTCTTTCCGAAAGCTTCTTCTCTAGGTGAGGACAAATCACAGAAATTTATAACTTAAAAAATTCAGAAGATACAGTCAGAATAGAAGAGGGAGCAGCAATAGCTGGACGGTAGCCAATAGAGAAAAGGAAAATAGGTATGCAATTTTATAAAATGTCATATACAGACAGACGTGGCTGGACAGAAAGGAATAATATAAGCACAAAGTATCTATTACTAAAAAAGTATTCACTTGCTTGTATTAGTTGTTTTTTCTTCATGCATTTTTCTTTGCCACCTCTCATGCAGATTCCATGTCTGTTGCTGTATTTTCTGCTGCTATGTCACATTCATATTTTTCATTACTCTATCCTTCTGTTTCTTACTTCTCATATATTCTCCTGTACTCATTAGCTTCTTCACCACTTTAGCTGAGCTTTCAACAGATATTCTTTTCACTCTCAGAATTATCCCAGAATCTAATACCACTCTACTCCACATCTTATTATCAAATCTTGTTATGTTGTGTCATGCTAAAGGTCTGTATTCAATTTGCTTCCTGAAATTCTACATGTTGGATATTGGAGACATTGAAATTGAACAGCTCTGAACTCCAACTTTTAATTCAGACCTTTTTTTTTCTGTGTTATCTTAGCTATGTCATCTTCTGTTGTTGTTGCTGTGAAAAATGGAATATTTATCTTATGCAATAATCTGAACAGGAAAAATTAAACATGTACCTCATATAAAAGAGGGGATCCCAGAAGACACCAAGATCAGCATCAGCCAACACTGCTCCCTAGAAAGAGAAAGGCTAGGGCTTTCCTGGGCTGCATTAGGAGTGTGTCAGTGTGCGGTGTGGCTCTGGCGCGGCCACGGGCTGCTGGAGTGAGTGCCGGCTAGCACAGCCCCTTCAGTGGCCATCGGCCCTGCAGGAGTGGCCACCCCTGGGGAATAGCCCGAGCTGCCCAGGTGGTGGTGTGTGCTGACGCGGCGTGGGTACGTGAGCACAGAGACGCTGACACGCTGGTCCAGGGTAAAGGAAGGAGAGAGCGGACACTCGTTTGCTGTCCCAAGAAGTTTTATTCCTCCGAGGGTGGCAGGAACAGGGAACCTCTCAGAATGGGTGCAGGGATGAATGTCAAAGAATTCAAATCTGGCAACAACTTATATAGGGGGTGGGGCAGAGAAGGGTGTTCCCTACTCCAACCAATGGGAATACAGTACAAGGGGATTGCATCATGAATAACAACCAATGGTAGTGCGATGAGGGTGGGGAATAGATTCAATGGCAAATGGGTATACAGTATTGGGATAATAGACAGGGAACATTCTAGAAGAAACTGGGAGTGGATATGAGGATTGACAGAGGAGTGGAGTGACACAGCCTTGAGTGACACAACCTTACAAGGGCTAATGGGAGTGGAGCAGGAAGACTGACATATAACTGGGGAGCCGAGTGGTGGGAAAATAGGGGGTAAACAAGTTGGACTGAACCAACCGTGAGGGGAAAAATAGGGGGTACATGGAACATACCAACTCAAAACTATCTAACATTAATTGACTAACTAAACAAAAAACATGCTACGACATCAGTGGGTCAAGAAAAGTGATTACTGCCTTTCTGTTCAGCGAGGCACATCTGAAGTGCTGGGTCTAGATCTTGACTTTCCAGTACAAGAGAGATATGGAGATATTGGAGAGATTCCAAAAAAGGGCCACAAAGATGTCCAAGCACAGCATTTTTGATTGGAACTCATATGCTTAGTTCTTCTCTACAAATACGGATTCTCCTGTTATTTCTTCTACATTAGTTATATCTACATGTGGTGATTACAACTAATTATTCTAAAAACTAAGTCATCATTTCAAGGTAAGGGAGGAGTCTAGATGTAGGATGAAGGCTAATGTAACAAAGAAGACATTATGTTGCTTAGCAGCAGAGTTTGTAGTAGGTTTTAGCATTGAAAGCACAAAGTTTTGCAATTCCTTGAGGCAAGAGTATGGGCACGTAGTCTGTTTCAAGATCTCCATCTTCATGTTAATTTTGTGTATTAATGGAGTGGGATTCTGATGTCTGAGAATTTTTTTCTGCCGTGACCCATAGGTCATGGCTTTCATATTCAGAAAATGCAGATCACAAGAAACAGAATATTTATATGGGTCAAGCATCAGCTTTCCTCAGAAGTGTAAAACCAATCATTTGTTCTGCAGGTGGCAGCCACAGGGACTGAGCTATCTAAAGTATTGGGCCATTCAAGGAATCATTTGCCAAGGAGTTTTTGGACAGACTGAACATCTTGGGAAACATGTTCACTTGAAAAATTTTGATACTGATGAATTTGTTAGAAAAGATCTTGTCAGAAAACTTTGAACAAATTTAAATTCCTTTAGGCACTGGGGCTATGTCTTCAGTATTCATAAGGCTTTTTATAGTTTGGGTGGAACCCAAGGCATGAGCTTGGCTCCAAGAGAGACCAAGAAATCAAATTCAAACCAACAAAAAAATTTTAAAAACTTATTTCATATTGGATCAGAATAAAGAAAATAAAAATAATAATTAGTACTCCATTCACAAATAAAAATCTCATATCACTTACATAAAATGTAATAAAATGTAATAGATATATATAATATATAGATAATGTATCTTAATGATGAGAATTTTCAATTAATTTAAAACCACTGTGGAAGTGTGAAAGATGCTAATAAAAATATTTGTGTAGCTTATTAAAGATTTTTTTTTCCCAGACATTGGATCATAATAGCAAAGGTCTCATCACAGCCTCAGTACTGAAAAAGGAACATCAGAATTAACAAGTTTATTATTAACTATGCACTAGTACAAGCTGTGCCTTTACAAACACATGTAGATAGGCTTAACTGACTGCCAGGTGCCCATCAAGCCCATTTGTCACTCCCCCTACTCAAGAGAACATGGAGAGAAAATATGACAAATGTCTTATGGATTAAGATAGAGTGAGATCACTTATATCATCATCACAGGCAAAACAGACTTGATTTAAAGAAATTAGTTTCCTTTATTGTCAATTATCAGCAGTGTAGGATATGGAGAAATAAAAACAAAACTAAAAACACCTTTTCCCCTATGTCTCCTCCTTTCCAGGCTCAACTTCACTCCCAACTCTTCTACATTCCCTCCCCAAGCAGTGTGGGGGATGGGGGATAGGGAATGGGAATGGGGGTTGCAGTCAGGTCATAAAAATTTATCCATACCACTCCTTCTTCCCCATGCTCTTGCTCTGCTCCACTGTGTGGTCCCTTATTAAATGTATTACTGCAGAGGTGCCACCAGTGTCACGGCCTCGGCCCTGGACAGCAGGAGGTCTGTCTTGGAGTTGACTGGAACTGGCTCTGTCTGACTTGGGGGCAGCTCCTGATTTCTCCTATCACAGGCTATCCCTGCAGCCCCCCGCCATCAAAATTTTGCCATGTAAACCCAATATGTCTTCTTACTCAGGACAGTATCCAGCATAGTGTCTTGATCTATAAGAAAAGCTCACAGGTACTGCAGGAAGATTTGAACTGGAATATTTATAAATATGTTATTATTATTGTTCTTATTATTTTCACCGGAAGCAAGCTGAATATGACACATTTGTTACCTTTGCATTTGCTTTACCAAGAAAGAGCTGCAAATTGTTAGTGAGAAGTGAATGAATGCAAGATTTTTATTGGATTAATAAACTATACATGTTGCATTCATATGCAGAGTTTTTTACCAAATATAGCTGCTGCCTGCTTGTGGTTCTAACTTTTCTGAATTTTTGACTACAAATGGAAGTTATCTATGTGCAGCATTAAGAACATTCTCAACTGTAGTTTGAATAGTTCAGTGAGGATAAATAGTATCTGGAAGATGTCCAAATTTAGAGCAGTAGCTGGTAATTCTCTTACTTATAATTGAAGGTAGGTAAATTATAAAGGGGAAAAATGTTTGCAAACATATCTTGGATTTTTATAATGAATTTTGCTCTTTCTGAATACTCTATTATCATACATGCCATATGTGAAAAGTATCACTAGAATAGAAGGCTGTTTCTTTTGCCAAATTTATTCATGAAACAAGATTCTCGAGTTTGGTAGCCTCTATATTCCAGACAAATAGATCTCTTTTTTTAAATTTGTTTTGTTTTTACAATGAAAACCTGTATATTTCTTGACTAAAACTCTTTTTTCTCTTTCTCAGAACAGGTCAGAATGTATATCTACATTCTTTTCTGTTTCTCAGAAGAAATATTGATAGAAGATGCAGTTTCAATTAAAACAATTTGTTCGGGCTTTGTTGTATAAATTGTACTTAGATGAGGGGAATGGTTCAGTGACTCTTAGGTTTAGAGAAAATGCAATTTGAATGTATGTGAGAAAATAATTTCTGCTATCCTTTTTACTATGTGCATGTCTGTGCTTTGGAGATCAGAGCACTGGAGTAGTAACATTTTCTCTTAGGTTCTATAAATTGGTACAAAAGAATTACAAAGTTGAGAATTATGTTTTGACTTTTTTGCATTGTGTTTAATAATACATGGTAATAACGTGCTTCCATATGCATAGATTGCAGTAAGCATAAACTTTGCAAGACAGATAGTGACACTTCATGCTATTTTTTACATTCACTTCATGCTATTTTTTACATTCATAAGCAACATATTTCTTCAAGAAATGATATATCAACAATTTCAAAAATAAAAAAGTCTTTTGCACACAGCAGATATAAGGTTATTGCAAACAGGCATCTAAAGATACTACCCTATATCCCATTTTCTTGTTACCAAAGATTTTACACACCTAGCTCTGCAAATCCATGAGAACCAAACTTCCTACACTTCCATAATACATTATCCTAAGGAGGGGAAGACACGATTTATCATTATCTTCCAATTCAAAATTGAACTAAAATCTACCATTCTTTTTTTTGTCCTCCTTCAGACATATTTAAGAGGTTATTACACCCAAATTATATAATTTTACAAGCCATCCTCATTTGAATTGTTTTTGCTACCAAATAAGCCACAATATCTTGAGAAGTATATAAATCTCAGTAATGATAGTCCAAATTTACTTGGTGAAATGAAAAATTATTTCATCTTTTCTGTTGTTGACGTTTCAGTGGAGAACTGAGAAAGGATAAATGCTGCAAAATTTAAAAGAAAATGTTAATGGGAATTGATAATCTCGTACTATTTTAAATGCATAGAAAGGAGTATTCAGCAGTAACCTGCAGTAGACAATCCATCCCACTCAAGTCCCAAAAGTCTCCCTAAGGGATTGTTCTTGGTTTGTGGGGACAGAGCATGCGCAGAAATTCCACCTCGGCTTCTAGGAGGTCCATGTACAATAGGGCGGTTGTCTGTATTGACACCCAACCAAACTTTAATTGGAGAATGGACTCATTAAGAATAAATCGGCAAACAAAATTCAAAAGAGGAGTGCAGACATTTTGGACCCAAATTGTAATTCAGATATTTTCCATTGGGCTAAGTCAAAAACAGTTGCTGTCTCCCTGTTTCTTCCGTGGGTAGC
>VXBC01010423.1:16018-96234 GCA_013399945.1 Ploceus nigricollis | reverse complement strand
AAGCTCCTGAACATGGCGTGACTCCGACAGAACTAACAACCATGTGGCCGGGGAGTCCCTTTTATCCTGGGGGCAGGGGGAGGGGCAGGGCAGGTAGCTATCAACCAGGTGAGAGGGGAGGGGTCCCAGGGGGAGAAAGACACCTGGATCTACCAATTCCCGCAGGGGGCAGGGGGTATTTTTCAAATTTACCAATCATTCGACGCCCTATCACAAGTCAGGGCTCCTGGGACTGGGGGCGGGGGGACAGGGGAGGAGAGGAGAGGACAGGGACCCCTGGAACACACTGCTACAATTTTTGATCTGCAGAAAACTTCAGCTGTTTTTTAAGGTAAATTTTTTCAGGTTATATAAATTTTCTTAAAAGTTCAAAAAGGCATAGCCACAGTAAGGGGTAAGAATTGAAGGTTAAAGTCTTACTTATGATTTCTTAACTTCTTATTTCTGTTATTTAAATATAATGTTATTCATAAATTTAATTCCTTGCCTCACACATCCATATTTCTAAACTCATACCATGCTATAAAGACTGTCATCTAGCTACCAACAGATTTTTCTCTCATTCTACCTTTGCACTTTAGTAACGACATATTTTCATTGCAGATGAAAATATTGAGATTGAGAAAAATAGTATTTGTCACTTGATGTAAAAAGTGAATCACATAAAACAGACATATTTATGCATAGGCTATGTTGATTATGAGATATACATATAATATAATATTTCTGGACATAAAATAATTATTCAGAATGGCTATATTGAGAATTTGACTTCTGTGTTTCAGTCATTGAAATGCTGTCATTTGCATACGAAAATTCCTCAAGACAAATTTTGTTGTAACTCATCTCAAAGAACACATTGCAGTGGCATATTCCATGATCTTCACTTTTTGAAAGTACTTGTGATAAATGAGGGCTATAATGAATAATTTTTCACACGTTTTTTGAAGGAGTTTAAGTAATTGCAATTTCATTTAAGTTACTATGATTCTATTGATCCTAGGTATTTTTTATTCTTCTTACATATAGTGTTCGAAACCTTTAGAACACTTACAATATTTATTCTTAAAGCACTTGTGAGATAGAGAAATGCTACTGATCTCATTTTAAAAATGAGAAGAGCAAGACACAAAGGTGATGTGTGGAACATGAAAGTTATGTAAGTGGTCTTGAAAATCTCTATATAAATGATTCAGTCATGTATGCAGTACAAGACTGCAGAAAAAAAATTAGTTTCAGAGTTTGAAAGCTGGATCTTTTATCCTAACTGATAAAGTATTTTTTCAAATAAAGTAGTAGATATATAGGGGCAATCTTTTAAAGAGTCACAACTTCTTCTGAACACCTTTCAAAAGCAAAGTCAGCAAACAATATCAGGGGGATTTAAGTCTGTGTCCTGGTTTAGGGCAAATTTTGGGAGGAAACTTCTGAAGTGGTCTCCTCTGAAAAAGCAGATTTCAGCGGCCCCTCCCCAGCTGGTTTGGGAGAATAATCTCCTTGGAGAAAAGTGGAAAAAACTGCTTCTTTAACAAGCAAAGTATTGACAAACATGAAAAAATGAATATTATTTAACAATAAAACATCTCGCTGTTCTGAAGAGATGGCAAATTCAGAAAGTCCTTGTCGTGGGGTGTAGCTCAGCTCACTCAGCCTCTTATCAGTCCCTCCTGCACTGTAAATGCCGTGTCCCGGGTGCCGGTGGGCCACAGGTGTGAGCTCCTGTTTTTTCTGGGTTTTCAGTCCAAAGCAAGGCTGATCGGTTCCAAGAAAAAGAAAAGCCACAGTCTGGGGAACTTCTCCGCCTCAGCTAGCTAAAAAAACTAACCAAAAGCAAAGGAAAGCTCTCTCCTACTGTCCATGCTGCAGACAATACAGTCCATGAGAAGGAAAGCTGAAAGCTCCTATCTTTATGTTTTTTAATACAGCCGCCTCAGACATTCCACTGCTTCTCCTTCTCCCCCTCTTTGCTCTCAGATCTAGTTTTGAAGGTGCAGAACTTACTTCTGGCCTAAACAGACAGATGGGGATGCAAATATGATACAGCATCACAAAGACATCCCAGGACAATCTGCAAAAAGGAACAGGTGTCATTCATTTAAGTATATGAATAAATTCATTGTGCTGAATGAACGCACATTTTGTTCATGAATAAAGGTCAGGCTGTACAGCATATTTTAGGTAAAACAATGTCTAAATAGCAATATTTTGTCAACCTTAGATCTACTGTTACCATAATGTATTTGCAGAATAAATCAATCACTTAAAGAGTTAATCAATTCACATGATACAGAATCTTATGTCATAGGCTTATTTTGCTCCCACAGAGTTTTCAGCTTTGGAAAAAACAAGATAAAACTTTTTAGGAAAATAATAATGAAAATTTTTCTAATTATGTTATTTTAATAGGGAAAGAATATCCCCTTGGATACTATTTAAGTCTGTATCACTTATGTTCCAAAGGACTGAACTCCTCTATAGTTCAGTAAGCAGAAAGCCATTCCTTACTTACAGTTTTTTATATAATCCCATTGACATATACTTGTTAAAATATTAACTGTGAAGTATTTAGGCCAGATTTAAATGCAGTAATAAGTAAGGGGATTTGCATAATACTGGGCAGTGATGGCAGCTTTGAAATGCCAGCATCATTTTTCACAAATGAAAGCATAGTGCCTTTGCAAAGAATCATTTATTAATACCAAACCACTGTTTCAATAAAGCATTAGAATTTCCTGCATAGAATAGCCCTTGGGCAGCATTCTGAAGTAATAGTGAATTGCTATTCTAATCCACAATGGAACATTTTAATAAGTGTGATAAATGACTCACAAAGGGCTTCAGATTTCAACATTGGTAGAATTAGAATCAGGCAAAGGCTGGGTCTGGGTGATAGATGTAGAGGATTTTTGTGGTAAACAGTTTGCAATGTCAGGACAATACCAGCTTATTGAACTTCCAGTGACTAAATTCCTGTCCATTTGTCATCGTGTTGCTAGCAGACATAGATATACATAGAGTAATAGACTTACATTCTTTATCAGCTGATACTATCTTGTAACTCCTGGACCTCTTTAAAGAGATCAGAAAATGAAACATTCAACTAGAAAGAAGTGAAAAAAATCAAAAGACTAAATAAAACCAGAATTTTTTATTCCTGCAAATATTTTTATATTGTAAGCACAAAGCTAGAACAATTCCTGGTATATATAATCCTCCCACTAAGTCACTCTGCTTTTTACAATACTTTCAAATTTATCTGAAATTAGTATCTTTTGTTTATTTTCAAACAAAAAGGAGAAATTGTTACATTATTAATTGGTTGNTATATAAAATATTTCTGAAATCAGAAATAATTTTGCTGTTTTCCATCTCACATCATATAAGTACTGGAGGTAATAATATTAGGTTTTTAGAAAATATAAAAGGCAAGAGAATGAAAAACAAGAAGATGCTTGTCTATGACTAGAATGGTGTTGTGATTGAATTTTACTAGTCTAGGTCATACATTGAAAGTAGATCCATCTCACATAACTTTCCCTACCTAAAATTTTATTGCCGAGTGTAAATTAGTTGTTCAGGCTCCCTTTGTCATTATGAGAAAAAGCAAGAACAGCAGTTCATCTTATGTATTTGATACTTCCTCGAAAGGTGCCTTTTTCTCTCCACTCTATGCAGGAGACCTATCATAGTCTTGGTGGTTAAATTAATGAGGTAAATATTGGTAAGATGAATCCTATTAGTAGAAAAGTTTCTCTTGTATTGTCTGGTTAGGACATTATCTTTCCTTAATAGCAAGTTAACAGGAGGATAAACTGCTATGATTTTTTCTTAACACAGTGACAGAATAAATACTCTTAAATGACCATTAAAATGCTCACTGACTCCAGTGGTGGTGATTCAGTTCTTCTGCAAATCAGTTTTATTTATTCAATCTTTTGTTAAACAAGCCTTAAAATATTTAGCCTCAAATATTCAATATTATTGGACTGTTTCTTTATAGCCTTACATAACATGCTGTAATTTAGGGTGTGCAGAGAACATCAAGAAAACATGAGCCTCGGGTGTGATGTTAGTAGTAAAAGGCCAAGCAAGTAGTGTTCTAAGCCAGTTTCTAAATGGGATAAGTCATTTAGTGACAGTGGATGAAGAAGGCTGAGGTACTCAATGCTTTATTTGTCTCAGTCTTCAACAAACTCTCTTAGGCCCTGTGCCTGGCATTTGTGAGAGCACATTTAGAGTACAGTATCCAGTTTTGGACAAATGAGTCCAGGAAAGATTCTGATAAATTGGAGTGATTTCAGCAGAGAGCCCTGAACTGGGTAGGAGCTGGAATACCTATCCTGTAAGGAGAGGCTGAGGGACCTGGATTTGTTCAGCCTGGAGAAGAGATGGCTTTGTAGAGATCACCCAACACCTTTGGAGAGGTGTTTTGCACCAGGAGGTGCCAGTTCATCGTGATTCTAGTAAGAAATGCCTATAATTTAAAATGCTATTTATTAGGGCTAATGTTATAAGAAGAGAAAATCATAGACCTTTTTATATCCCTTCAGATGCTGCAGCAATGTAAAATTCTTGTAGCACTGAACAGGACTCCAACCCATGCTCACCATGTCGTACAGACCCCATCCATAGTAGAGATCCTCCCTTCCATCATCCAGGCATGTAAAGGATGTTTTCACAAGGAAACAACCCTGTTAATGGTTTTCTCAGTCAAAGCAGAAATTATGCACTTATGAGAGCTTCTTGCTCCACTTTCAGATAAAGACAAGGCTGTGTTACTGGTGTAAAAAAAACCCAAGGGTGATAATTCTTGCTTTGAGTTTCTCTTTCTACCTTGCATAAATAGAAATTACTCCAAAGAGCAAAGGGGATTTGAATTACTAACACTGGAAAAGCAGAAAAAAATTCAATGGAAATGTAAGCTATTTATAAAATACTTGTAGGTCTTTGGTTTCTTAATCCCAAAAATTTCTACTGATCTTTACTAGTGAGTTGAAGAATACTTGGTAGGAAAAAATAGAAGTTTAATTAACATTTAACTTCACTTTAAAAGACACTTGAAAGAAATGCAAATTCTAACTTGGACCTATAAAATACTATGCATTTTTTGTGTTAAAATGGACTTTTGATATGTAATTTGCATGTTACACATGCACAAATTTATATGTATAAATCAACTTATACATCTGTTGGTGCCCACCAAAGCAAATGAGTTCATGAAATGAGTTAAGATTGGAAGCAGGATGAGCTGTTGTGACCATGGCCTGTTTGTATTTGTGGTCTTTAGGAACATGTGCCTGGCAAAAAACAAAGTCAGGGCCCTGAACTTTAGACGAGTGAAATTCCACCTGTTTAAAGAACTAATGGATTAGATACCCTGGGAAACTGTTTTTAGGGGCAGTGGAGCTGACCAAAAATGTCAGTTATTTAAGGACACTTCTCTCCATCCTGGTCTGTAGGAGATGAAGCAGTACAGTCTGGAAACTGGCATGGATAAGCAAGGCTCTGCTCCTCAAAATGATGAGTAAGGAGATGCACAGCCAGTGGAATCAGGGACATGTGGCCTGGGAGGAGTACAGTGGATGTGTAGTGTTGTGATCAGGAAAGTTACGGTACAGATGGAATGCGACTTGATAAGGGATGTGAGAAATAACAAAAGGGGTCATAGAATTTCCTGGATTGGAAAGGACCCACAAGGATCATCAAGTCCAGTTCCAGGCCCTGCATAGGACAGCCCCAAGCATGACACCATGTGCCTGAAAGCATAGTCCAAATGCTTCCTGAACTCTGGCAGACTTAGGTCCGTGACCATGGGTTTCTAGAAGGGATTCTCTAAGAAAAGAAAGGCCAAAGAGAGTGTACAAATCAGGGAGAACTGGTGAAAACACACAAAGAGTGCTGAGACATTTAACAAGTTCTTGACTTCAGTCTTCACTGGCAGTCAGGCTTCTCATGTCTCTGAAGTCCCTGAACCTCTAAGTAGGGGCTGGGAGAGGAAAGTCTCTCCCAGTGTAATTGAGAAGGTTTGAGACCTGATGGAACTGAATAGCCACCAACACTCACAGGAAAGCAGGAAATACCACTCCTATTTTTAAAAGTGGAAGAATGAGGGTCTGGAGATCTACAGGGTGATGAGCCTCATCTTTGTGCCTGGGAAGATCACAGAACAGATCCTTATGCAAGCAGTGTTCAGGAACATGCAAGACAAAGAGGTAATTTGAGACATTCAGCACAATTTTACCAAGGGCAAGTCATTTCTCACTAATTTGGTTGCCTTCTATGATGGAGTGACTGCAATGGTTGATGAGGGAAGGCCAGTCAGTGTTATTTACGTGGATTTCTATAAGGTCTTTGACATGCACCCATATGACATCCTTATCCCCAAATTGGGAAGACATGAAGGGTGGACCATTCAGTGGATCAGGAATTGGCTGGAGGGACACAACCAGAGAGCTGTGGTCAGTGGTTCTATGTCCAGATGGAGGCTGATGATGAGTGTTACCCATCATCATGTTACTCCACTTGGGGCTGGTGCTCTTTGATGTATTTATCAATGAAATAGACAGCAAGATTGAGTACCCCCTCAGCAAATTTGCAGATGACACAAAACTGAGCAGTGCGGTTGACACCAACCCAACCTAAGTTCTTCCAGAAGTAAGCTGAAGTTAGTTAATCTGTTATGTCATGCAAATGTAATTATGACAAATGAGATTGTATAAACTTTGAAATTTTACAATACAAAAATTGATCCTATACAGCTATTAAAATAATTAACACACTGCCTTTGTTACTTGGGGTTTTTATTGGTAGACTATTGAAAATAGAGTGTAAAGTGAAGATATTATTATTAAGGATAAAAATACATGTCATCCTTGCATCATAGCATCAAATTCAAGTGCAATTCTAAATGAGAAATAGTAAACCCAGAAATATCTAATATAAATTTAAATACAACAACATACTCAGCACTACATCAGAACAGTTCTTCCCATCTGTGTGAGCATCAGAAGATAACTGAGACCTGCTTTTGCTTTTTTTCTATGTTTGCAAGGTACCCTTTCAATGGCAGAGCCTCAAGATTTTAAAGAAAAGAGTAAATGTAAATCTGAAAGAACATATGTAGTACAGCAAGGAAAGTACTTTTGTTGCTGTGTCATCATCTTAACAGAGAGTCACAATGTCAAATTTCAGTTTGGCTCCACTGTGATTGACACAGACTTCTCTCAGTAGTATACACTCAACTATGTACTTACAAAATGTAGGTTTTGTTACTCCCAATCAGATCATTGGGATTGTTCTATCAGAATTCTTAGCTCAGATGTAGTGCTTTGAAATTTGGCTTTTTTCCTACTTGTACTTTCTGCTGACCAAAAATACTTCGGGATTTTATTTTTTTAATCCTGCTCACATGACAATTTCAGCTAAATGTGTATCATCTAGACCTGCTTATCTGTACCTCATGTACTGACATGCATTTATTACTTGACTAAAGAGATCTGATCCTCAGATGTTAAAGCTCTTTTTCTGATATTTAAATGTCTGCATCCAAGAGATTTTTTTAAAGGTGCAGACTTCTGCTGGCAGTTCTATGCCCTTGGTAAACCAACAGGTTTCTGTTAAAATGCTTACATTCTCCATGGGGTTTTTAATAATGCCTTATATCTTCCAGTATTTACTTAAAAATTGTACTAAATAAGATTTTCTTGCATAAAAATTGATAAATGGGGTCTTACATCTTGTACGAGTGTGGCAGGGATTTTTATAGCCTCTGGGAAGCTATACTTTTCAAAGTAATAGACCAGGCTGCTAAGAAACACATCTAGCCTTTTCTTGAACACTTCCAGGAATGCGGCAATCACAATATCTCTGGGCAACCTGTTTGTGTGTCTTATCCATCGCAATAAAGAATTTATTTCTGATATCTAATCTAAACATCCCTGAGTTTAAAGTCATAACCCCCCGTCCTATCAGTACATGTTATTGCAGACAGTCCCTCTCCAGCTTTCTTACAGGTCCCTGCTAGGTACCAGAAGGCTGCTATAAGCTCCCTGAAATCTTCTCCAAGTTGAACAATTCCAACTCCCTCAGTTAGTCTTCACAGGAGAGGTGCTCCAGCCCTCCGATCATCTATGTACCCTGCCTCAGGACTTGCTCCAATGTGTCCATGTGCTTCTTATGTTGGGAGTCACAGAACTGAACACAGTACTCCACATAGGATCTCTTGACAACAGAGTAGTAGGGCAGAATGACTTCCCTTGAACTTCTGGTCATGAATCTTTGGATGCTGCCCAGGGTACAGCTGGCTTTCTGGGCTGAAAAAGCACATTACCAGGAAGAATTGAGTTTCTTGTCAACCAACCATCATGGTTGTAGGAGAAAGAGTTTCAATATGTGTGTAATCCAAATATGTATCCTACAACCATCTGCATTATTCCTGAGGAGCTATTAGCGGTGGGTCATTTGCAACAGCTGCCCAGTGCAAACCACAACCCTCAGGCAGACTGAGTGTTACATGAGATAAGGAAAAAGACATAATTCTGCGAGGCAGGGTAATGTTTATTTTTATTCCCACCAATGACTCAGTCCTGATGATTGCTTCCAGGGAAGCAGCAGAACAGTCCCAGCCATCCTGAGGGGGTCATCTCTCTAATGGGCCATAATGAGCTGAATAGGTACTAGCTGGCTGCAATGATCATCAAGGACCCCAAAAATATCCTATGGCTCCTAGGACTACATCATCCCACTTTGAAACTCCTCACCCAAGGGAAGTACTGAACATTCCTGCCTGTATATAATCTGGATATTTTGGGGTTTGGGATCATCACCACCACCACTGTACATCCAGAAGAGGACCAGACTTTCCACAAGACCACTGCTTTTGACTGCAGCCATCACTTTGACAGCACTGCAACCACTGCTTAGTCAGACAGTGACCATCACCATGACCAACAGGGGCCAGGTTGTACTCTTTGTGGTTTTAAGCTAGTTTTTCTCTATCATTGCATTTATTGTAATCTTTCTATTACATTGTAACTCCAACTTGAAGTCTCTGGCAAGGAATTTGTGTAAGGGTTAATTTCTCCCTCTCATTCACTTTCAAACCAGTATACTGGTTTGACACTCAAGTCCTTTTCCTCAGGGCTGGTTTAAATTCATTCTACAACCAGCCTGTATTTTTGATTGAGATTACTTCAAACCAGATGCAGGACCTTGCACTTGGCCTTGCTGATCTTCAGGACATTTACACAGGCCCAGATCTCAAGCCTGTCAAGGTTCCTCTGAATGACATCCCTTGCTTTCTAGCATGTCTACAACACCACACAACTTGGTGTTGTCAGCAAACCAGCTAAGTGTGCACTCCATCCCACTGTCCAAGTTGCTGAAAAAGTGTTGAACAGTGCTGTTCCCAGTAATGTTGCCTCATCACTGGTCTCTGCTTGGATATCACATAGTTGACCACAACTCTTTGAGTGTGACCATCCAGCCAATCCCTTTTCGAACAAGTCCATCCTTCAAACCCATGTCTCTCCAGTTTAGAGACAAGGATGTAATGCAGGACAGTGTCAAATGCTTTGCACAAGCCCAGGAAAATGACATCCCTGTTCTACATATGTTTGCATAAAGACATTTAAGTTTTTTCCCCAGTGAAGCCAACTTCCTGGCTAGAGTGGCAGGAACCCTTTTGTGCTGCCCTTCAGATGGTCCCCTGTTGGCCTGCAATCCCTTTCCAGGCTCTGGAATCTCTTACTGGCATTGGCATTAAACTGTTGGGAGTGGGATGGATTGAGGTTCCCTTCCCCCTGCAAGTTATTTTCAAATTCACATGGTCTAAACAGATGATGAAACACACATAGTTTAAACAGATGATGAAACACACATAGTTTAAATTAATATCACCAAACATCTTAGTAAACTCAAAGCCTACAACATTTGGAATATTTTTTAACTTTTGGGCATGTCACTAAAAATTACAATGACGTTAAATATATTATTTTAGGCTTGTCAAAAAACTATGATTTTTTTTATTATTATTATTAAATTGAGTCATTTTTAAGTTGGCTAATGGAATATTCTTTTGATGACAAAACCAACAGTTCCTAATACAGTGTTGGCAGATGTTTATTCAAGGTGAAAAGAAAAAATGGCATTACATTTTCAGTTTTCTATAACCACAGACAGGTTATTGGTGAGAAATTATTTATAATAACTTAAGGGAATTAGAGACTGTACAAAATAATAGGTAGTAAGGAATGGATTTCACATCAGTAGTGCATCCATGATTTATTCAATGCAATTCTGCCATAGAAAGGTATAATGAAAATAGAACTTCTGCTGTTTAGATGGTTTATTTGATTTATTTTCCTTTATGAAGAAAATTAGTTTCTTATTACTCTCTTGGCATGTAAGATTAATTGATAGTAATTTAAATTATATTTCAAATATATAATGGTCAGAATGGACAGAAAAAAGTAATATAAAATTCAAAATGAACAGCATTAGCAATTTCTTTCTTTTTAATAGTTCCTCAAATAGGTTTTTCATGTTTCTCCTCTTTCTTGAGATAAGGAACACATACAAATATCCTAAGCATAGGTGTCAAGAGGATGGGGCCAGACTCTTTTCAGTGGTGCCCAGCAACAGGACAACAGGCAAGGGACAAAAACTGAAATACATGAAGTTCCATCTGAACATGACAAAAAACTTCTTTATATGGGGGTGACAAAGCAGTGAACAGGCTACCTAGAAAGATGATGTAGTCTCCTTCTCTGGAGATATCCAAAACATGCCTGGCTGCAATCCTTTGCAACCTTCTCTTGGTGAACTTGGTTTAGCAGGGGAGTTGGACTACATGATCTCCAGAGGTTCCAATCCCAACAGTTCTGTGACTTAGTTAATTTATCAGCCTAAGTGTTTATTTTAAGAAGCTATTCTATGTTGATAAATTTGTTAGGGTACTGCCAAGCAAAAAAATAATAAAAAAACATAAATCTCAAAACAGTTCTGACTAACCCAGTGATATTTGTTGATAATATACTGTTTGATCTTTTCTGTCTTATAATTTATCCATAAGACAGAACTTCCGACCCTCACGTGGACACTTGGAGCTTAAATCATTATGGAATAACAGATGTTCATCAGGTTTTTTTCTCTCTTTTTTAATTTACTTTTTTAAAACTCTTCCACTAATTTCTGTTGTCCTCATAAGATGACAAAGAAATACAGTTAAAGATCTATAAAGGTTGAAGTTTATCTTGTCTAGCATGGAATCCAAAAATAATAATTCTGTAATCATAGAAACATAGAAGTGTTTGGGTTAGATTGGACCTTTAAAGATCATCTAGTTCCAACTCCTCTGCCTTGAGTAGGGACACTTTCCACTAAACCAGATTGCTCAGAGCCCCATCCAGTCTGATTTTGAAACTTACAAGGATTTGAACACTTACACAACTTCTCTAGGCAACCTATTACAGTGTCTTGTCACCTTCACAGCAAGTAATTTCTTACATACAATCTAAATCTCCCCTCTTTTATTTTAAAGCCATTACCCCTTTTCATATCACTACAGACACTTGTAAAAAGAGTCATTCTGTTTTTCTTGTAACCAACAAGCTTTCCACAGAGCCTTCTCTTCTTCAGTTCCCTCAGCCTATCTTCATAGGATAGGTGCTACATCCTTCTGATGAATTCTGTAGCTGTTCTCTCTATCTATTGTAAGAGGTCCATGCATTTCCTGTACTGAGGACTGCAGAGCTGGACATGGTATTCCAGTTGGAGTCTCACAAGAGCAAGGAAGAGAGAAAATAAACTCCCTCAATCTGCTGGTCACACTTCTTTATGTGCAGCCTGGGATACTACTAGCCTTCTGGCCCACAAGTGCAGATTGCTGGGTCATATCTAATTATTTTACCTTGTTAAATTGATCATGAATTTTGAAGTGATTATATGAGCTTATAGTTAAAACAGTTTCTCGCATTATTTACTTTCATTGCTCTTTGATACAGAATTCATAGTTTTACCATGTTTCTTAGTAGAACAGCTGGAAGGAAGTTTTGTGATATATAAGTTGATTGGACTTACTAAACTAAAATACTTGAGTTCAATCAACAATTTGGCATGTACAGAATATCATCTAAATTTAGTTTTGAGGAGATCTCTTTTCTGTGTAATCTTCAAGGCTTTTAAAAATTACAGAGTTAATAAACAATAAGGATGGAAGCCATATATCCAAGTGAAATAGCATAAAGTGAAGCACATGGCTGAGAAAAACAATGAAAATGTATTTTAAAATTCTGAATCTATTATATTCTTAGACATGTTCAGGTGAACATAAAGTAGCTGTAATGATATTAAATTGGATACTTTACAGTCATTCTTTGAAAATAAAAATTACTACGTTGTGAATGTGAGTATAATGTTTAGTTCTATATATCTTTCTTCCCTACTGCAATGTACATTCCTCTTTAAAGATATTCAGGTTGTCAGTAAATGGATTTGAAAGTAATTGGTATCAGTTACCAGCAGATTCAACTCACAATGTATTTATGCTTTCCTTGGCTTTCTCCTTGGTGACATGACTCCCTAGATTATTGTCTGACTTCTTCCTTTTACATATTCCCTCTTTTTCCCAAAAGACAAATTCTGAAGCTAAAGAAGAAAAGTCAGGCTGGCTACAGAAGCATTAGGTCTTTCAGGATTCGTCTCTGAAGTAACATGTTCCCATAAGACTCATGCAGCAGACCGTGTCTCCATCCTGCTCCCTCCATCACTCTCTGAAGAAATAATGCTGCAACTACTAGATATAACATGGAAGAACAGCATCACAGTAGCCAAAGAAATATGTAACATTTCAGGCAAAGTAGGAATCTCAACTACTTCCTAGGGCATTGTTCAGGTCTTTTAGGAATCTGTTTCACCTCACCTGAGTACCAAGTTCAGAAAAATGTCTTGAAATGAGGGCATCTCACCAGCAAACATTTTAAAGTGTCTTTTAGCTAGATCTTTTTTTTTCTTCTCTTGTAGACAGTATTCAACTCTGTATGTAGTCCAATTATTGAAGTAAGACTTCTCGAACACTTTTTGTGAATACTAGTGACAGAATCTTGACCTTTGAGAGGACTTGAATGAAAGTATTATTTGTATCATTAACATCCAGATGTTAATTTCCTTGCCTATAGTTATCAAGGAGCCTGTGTCTGCATAAGGCTTTGTACCTACAGAGACAACTTTGTATTTTATGTAATATCTATGTCTATAGGTGTATACACACCATTATGAAATCAAAGACATTTGAGATAAAAAAGGCAAATCCCTTGCTATCTCTATCAGCTGTCATAAGTAATTTTTATAATTATTTTTGTCACTTTTATTTATGTATCTATTTTTTATTATTATGACAAAAATAGATATCTGAAAATATATTATATAATTAAAGAGGGAAAATTTGCATCCATTAATAATAAGCTTTCCTACATTTCCCTCTACTGTGTCCCTTGAAAATATGAATTGCAAGGATCCCATATTGCCAATGTAAATTTGGAAGCAAGATTCAGCTTTTCTTATTTTCAGCAACTGCATTATCTCTTGTCTCAAAAAAATTTAAGAGAAAAAAATATAACATGCATAAATGCAACTGCCACAATGTTGGGGCCTTTAAACAGCTTTAACTCTCTGAAGGGAATGAAAGTGCAGTAGATACCTAAAGGACTATACTATTTAGAAAGTCATGCTCTGTAATTTTATTAAAGACAGACACTTGTTTGTATTTCAAATTCAAACTCCAAAATAAAAATTCAGCATCCATCTATTGGGACATAAAAATTCAAAAGGACACTCTTTATTAAAAAAAAGTCTATTTCCCCTTAATTCATGAGAAAGAAATCTAGAGCAGAGCATGCAGCAACTGTTAATTCAGAAAGTTCTTGCTGCTGATATGATTCTAACCCAGGTGAATATTAAATGAAATCATGAAGTAGTGGAAAGGATGAGCATGTTAAAAGGGCTGTGACAGAAACCAAGAGAGACCGATGATGCAATTACCCTTCTTCTAGGCCATGCAATACTAATGTGATAAGGGCCTGTATAGTTCAACAGTAAGGATGAAGACGCTAACAATGATTCTCAATAAAGTATGTTTTCTTTATGCTGGTAAAATACACTGCATCTCATTGATTAGAATGCCAAGAAAGCTCTACATTGTGTCATGCTGTTTGCAAAAGAAAATGCTAAGAGAGGTATTCAAATACTATTTAATGAGAAGTGAGAAAGCTAAAGAATTGAGGAAAAAAGAATTGGGCAAATGTTAAGTTTAACACCACCAATACATTACTAGCAACTATAATGTACTGAATATTTATGGAAGCAGTAGATTTTGTAAGGCTCCTTGAAAATCCCTCTATTGCTCCTCTCTAAAAATATTTGACTTACTGGGTATTTTTCATTTAAGAGGTCATATTTCTCAATTGGCCATTCACTACCTGTGCCCTTTATAATTTCTTATGATTTCTAAAACTGAAGCCTCTGTTTGAGCTGATCCAGAATGTACTGTGCTGGCTGACTAGAGAAATTCATGTAGTTTGAATTGTATTTTTCCTGATTTATTTTGATGAAACTGAGTACAGAGTTAAATCTGTAGTCCTTGCTAGAGAGTAAACTTGGCCCTATGTTTTCACAGTTATGGTAAAACAGTAAAACAGTTACAGTCTTAAGCGGAACCAAGGGAAGTTTCAGTTAGATGTCAGGAAAAAGTTCTTCACTGAAAGAGTGATTGGGCACTGGAATCATCTGCCCAGGGTGGTGGTGGAGTCACCGTCACTGGACGTGTTTACAACAAGGCTGTATGTGGCACTCAGTGCCAATGAGGAGGTGTTAGGTTAGGTCATAGGTTGGACTTGATGATCTAAAAGGTCTTTTCCAACCTAGCTAATTCTGTGATTCTGTGAATCAGAATTGTTTTTATTTTGCATGAAAAGCTATATTGCACCATAAGGAGCTGTCATGGTTTCACCCCAACCAGTAACTAAGCCTCAGCTAAGAGTTTTCACAGACCAATCCTTAGGCCCAGGCAGTCACTTGCTCACTCCACCCACACTGAGAACAGGGAAGGAACTGGAAGGGTAAAAGTGAGAGGATTCATGGTCTGAGATTAGGACAATTTAATAGGTAAAGAAAAAGCCATGTACACAAGCAAAGCAAGACAAGGAATTCATTCATCACTTCCCATGGGCAGGCAGATGTTCAGCCATCTCCAGGAGAGTAGGGTTCTGTCATGCAAAATGGTGACTTGGGAAGACAAATGCTATCACTCTGAACATCCCCATCTTTTTACTTCTTTTCCCAGTTTTATATATGAATACAATGTCATATGGTATGGCATATCCCTCTGGTCAGCTGGGGTCAGCTGTACTGGCTGTGTCCCCTCCCAGATTCTTGTGCATCCTTACTCTACTCTCCAGTAGGATGGGGTGAGAAGCAGTAAGTCCTTGAATCTGTGCAAGCACAGTTCAGCAGTGGCTAAAACATCCCTGAGTTATCTACACTGCTTTCAGTACAAATCCAAAATACAGCTCTATATTAGAAATTTTGAAGAAAATTATTTCAATCCCACCCAAAACTGCCACAGAAGCAATACTCTACCATCCTTTCTTACAATAAACTTAGAAGAGGTTTTCATTATTTGAATCAAAGCTTAATGAATAGAGTGGGGTTTTCTTTCTAAAGGTGATGCTACCATGCCTTGATTTATCAATGCATCAGTCTTCAAATTCAACATTGGGCAGCTTTTTTTTCATACTGTTGTCACGAACCTTCTGACAAAATAAGTTTCTACCAGTTTTGGACAAGTACTTTTGAATGACCTGCAGTTCATCTTCAAGTGAGAAGACAGTTTGTCATTCAAGAGGATCAAGACCATAGCTCTGAAGACTATAATGATTTCCTTTTTAGCACTTGTGTTCGCTGTTAAGTATAATAGTCTTGCTTATCTTGCTGTAATGACTGCTAGGTTCTTGTATTTATTGTGTTTTATGGAAAAGAGTTTTTTTGCACTGAGAAAACCCAATATGTAATAATGTGTGGTACTGAAATTGAATACTGTAATACTGTTTCAAAATGCAAAATGCAAAAGGCATCTAAATCTTACATGCTAATGTAGCTTACTGTAAAGTAGATTTACAGTTTTAATTGACCAAAGATTATTACCTTCTAATATTTCTTTGGCAGTCTAGAACTGAGTTTGGTCTCATTCCAGTTTTAATATTTATTTACACTTATTTATTCAAAGCTGGGAATTGTAGGTGTTGATCTGAGACTTTTCCCATAAATTAAAATACAGAGTCCAAAACATAAATAAATTTTTGCTTATAAATATAGCAGAATCTACCCACATCACCAATAATCTGAAAAAAAATAGAGAAATAAGTGGCAGGGGAGGATGGGGTGGGATTGAGAAGTGTGCCCAGAACATTAATAAAACCAAGCTTCTGTAGATCAAAGCTATCTAATGATACTCTTCACTGGCCTACCTGAAATGAAGTCTATGAAAAACTGTCATGATTAGTGACAGTCAATGTATTTTCAGCTTCAGTAAGTACAAACCGTGAGATGATGAAGGCTGTACAGCTTGTCTTTCACACAGTTATGATAAAGACATGTGCTTTGGAAATGTGCACACATTTTACTGTACTGCACTTCTAAATATCTACATGGACATATTCAATTTTCAGCATCAGCTGCCATTGTTGCAAACACTGTTTTACAGATAATGAAAATAATTGTCTGGATTGTTGCCTTTTTCATTATAAATATCATTAGCCAATCAGCTGAGCTCAGTTGTCTTGGGTTGTCCCTGAAAAATGTTTGAATTACCTTCTTCCTCCAGAATCAGCTGTTTTGAGGACATGCTGACATGTCCTTTGTTATGACTCTACAGAATCCTTTGATTGAGGGAAAGAAGGACCTGTTCATTTTCTCTAAAGTCAAGCAGAAGGGGACAGATCCTCAGTTATTCATATTCAAAAATATTATGGAAGATGATTAATTACTCACACTTTGGAGCAGTGTCCTCAAGTCTAGCTTTTCACCATACTATTTCATTCCTGTTTCACTCAAAGGCAAACTGAATATTTTCCTCAGTAAAAACAAGGAACTAGGGTGAGTTTTATTCTGTGAAAGAAATGAGGAAAAAAATCTGTTCTGGATTTCCCCTCATCTCAAATTGTTTTCCAAAAGGCATAACCTGAAGCTTCCATAACCTTAAATGTTGTGTTTAAAGCCCATATAGTTTACTTTCGTCACTACAAGAAGCCCCAAAGTTAAATCTGATGGTCTGAGGATCTATGAGTGGAGTAATCCTTGGATCTGATAAATATCTATGTAAAATGTGTGCTTTACTGACAAGCTTTGTAGATTTTTAGGAAGCAAAAGATGGAGTAGCAAGGGATGCAACATAGATTTCAAACAAAATGACAAGGAAAAAAATAAAGTCACAGGCAAGTATTTGGAAGACGAGCCAACCCACAGCTACCATTTGCCTTAGCCGTGTGTTCTAGGTGAAGCTGCACAAAACCTTTGAAACGACCTTCCCCCCGTATATAAGTATTCTTGGACTACTCAAGCAAATACTTAGAAGCATGAACCATCAGACACTGGAAAGCTGTTGAAAAAAAATTCCGAAAGAACTTAATATTAGAATGTGCCTCCAGCGTGGTGCAGGAACATAGCTTATGTGGTTGAGAGAGATCTTGAAAGAAAAAGGGAAAGATTTAAGCCTGTGCACATTGACTAATGTACCAAGCAGTTTCTGCTCTTCAAGTGAACATCATTAGGAATCATGCTTGCACAGCCTCCTTACTTGTCCATATTCCCCACAAAGAAAGGGATGCATAAGTTTCTCCAGAGGAGTGTCCTATGCTTTTGGCATTGCTTAGCTGGTGGGATTTTTCTTGATTTTCAGCAGAAGTAACAATGGTTGGGAAGTAATTAAATATCAAAGAGTAATATAATCCCCAATTAATGTCTTTGTATGGTAGTTTCTACTGCCTAGAGGGAATACTATAGTTAGAGACTATGAAAGACCAATGTGCTTAGAGAATGGTATTGCTCACCTCAGCAACAATCAGACCTGAATCCTTCCACGATCATCATTTCAAACTGAGTCACAGACTCCACAGAGAAATGGTGGTCCCTTCCAAAGCCCCAAAGAAGCTTCTGAATGTCATTTGCAGGCACCAGTTATTTACACAGGCCTGCAAGCCTGCAAATGTTTAATTTCCTCAGTTTTCAGCAGATGACTACCAATATTAATTCAGTTAGAAATTTCAGTGCTTAGGAAGACTGGTTCAAGCCATATTTCAGGGTTCATGGCCATTTACAAAATAATTCTGAAATCTAAACAACAAATGATAGAATTATCCAAATCATTACTCCCTTTATGTGTAGCTACTATGATCAGCTGGCTTCCCTGTCCATGATCATAGCCTGAAGTCATAAGGGTTTTTTATTAAAATCTTTTTTTGCAGAGATTAGATGAAGGTCTTTTGCTTCTTCAATTACAGTAACTATTGCAAACCTGAACACATGCATTGAACCCTAATTTTCTCTAAATAAATTATTAAACATAAATTGTTGCTATTTAACTACTAAATTCATATGAGGCAGGAAAAAAAAGGACAAAGCTTACATTTTACTCTTTATGTCACATTCTTCCCGATTCTCATATATGGGGCTCTTCCAAAAATGTTCTCAAAATCAGGCTGCAACAGAAACATTTATGCCAAGTAGGCCAAGGTCTGCACCTACAGGGATGGTAAGTTCCCACCAGCAGGTGCTCCTCTCCTTCTGTCAAATCAATTATTCAAAGAGGAGAAAGGAGACTAGAGTCTCAATGTTGGACAGTTTACTCTTGGGAGAAGTAGGATAAGTCCCTGCTACCACACCAGCTTGAACTCTTCCATTCTGTCTGGCATGAAGAAAGGTTCAATGAATCCAAGCACTGCAGAGCTTTTTGCAGATCTCTTTGCTTTACCAGATAAGGTAAGTATCTGCAGTTTGGCCATTGCAGCAATGCTCACTGAATGAAAAGAGGGTTTTTTTATTTAAGGAAGAACAAAAAGGAGTGGGGAAATTGTGCTAATGTGGTCACTGTTTAAACTTGAAACAGAACAATTGGACTGAGAGGAATGTGGTAAAAAAGTTCATTGTTTATTCCTGATGACGATGACTTAGGAAAAAAAATGGTTTCAAAAATCTTTTGAAATAGGAGACTATAGGAATACGAGGAAGTGTCAGTCATGTGAGTTTGCACAAGAACGAAAGAAAATCCCTGACGTACACTCAAGAATGTGCTTTTGGAATAAACTGCTTTTTGGATATAGAAATAGGAGGATATAAGGATGTAAAAAGTAAAGATTATTTACAGCTACAACTGTTTTTTTCCCTGTAGATACTACTCATTATTGAAATTGTTCGCATATATTTATCTACAAGACCTGTGATATAAATTGTAGAAGATAATTTATATTATGAATTAAAATTTCCTTGTGCAGCTAGTTTTTGTGTAACCTAAGCAAACCAAGGACAGAACAAAACAACTAGCGCAATAGCTTATTTCAGCATAAGTACTCCATAAAAAAGTCTGGAATAATATATTAACAAAGAAGTTATTTAGGGATGAATCCATCAATTCCTTAAGTTGCTTACTTTTTTGAATGGTTACACTAGAGTAATATCCTGAGATAGTTTTGTAATACTTTATTGTTCTGAATTCAAAGAAATTAGCTACCCTTGAAACAGATGTTGTTCTACATCTTGTAGCCTCACCACACAGAAGTGGTTTGACTTTGTCATCTCAGTTTCAAGACCTGGAATAATTATTATAATAACAGCAGTAGAAAAATAATGAAAAATAATAATTATTGTAATTAATAACAATATTTTATCTGGATGTAGTTATTAGTGCTACAATGCAAAATACATTTTTCACATAACTTCATTTTCCACATAATTTAGAAGAACTTTAAATGATTTTTATATTTTAATCCATTATTTAAATGTTATAATCAATTTAATAACACAGTAATTAATAAACAATATTTCTAAGCATTCAGTACTTTATAAGAAAAACCTCAGGAACTACAATATTGTTTTTCTTAAGGAAATTTAAAATAGCATAGATGAGAATAGATCAGATCAGAAATGCCAGCTCCACCAGCAGAACAAATAAGACAGCAGTGACTGCTGTGGGCTGAGGTGGCTGTGGCACAGCTAGTAAACTATCACTGTCTGGAGGAGTCACACTTAGGGCCCTGCCAGACAAAGTCACAGCCTGACCAAGTAACTGAACCAAACATTTCTAACCCAAGGATACAAAGGTGGCTACTGACTCATTTGTATGTAAACACATCTGCATGTCAAACATCAAGTTTGAATGTGTTCAAGGAAAGACCATTTTCCTTCTTCACTTGCTGTGGCAGAGAAAGAAAACATAAGAACTTTTCTGTCACGCTTCCAAACTCAAATGACAGTTGCTATCAGCATCAAAAATATCTACTACAAACTTTAAAATGTTGCAATACCTTCACACTTATCTCATTTATCATTTGAGGCTTTTTCATTTATTTTTTGTTAGCTGACAGGCCCTAGGCAGTACACAACTTGTGTCTTCCCTAACTCAGAGGCATACCCAGTAAGTCTGATCTATTATTTTTTTCAAAATAAAATCAAGAGAGCCAGAAGAAACAATAAAACAAGAGCCAGAGTTGCAAGGAAAGTGCAGACAGAAAAAAAATTAAATTAAGTTCCAAAACTAGAATGGGAGAATCAAATAGGTTCAAAAAATGGTCAACACACACTAGAAAATATTTGATAGAACTAAAATGCAATTATAAATTTCTGTAAACAATTGGACTAATTCCCTTCTTGAGAATACAGACATAATCAGGTGGTTAATTTCCATAGTGAGAATCTGATATGATGTATGTAGTGCTTACCCAGGCCTGAGAGAGTGTAGTGGGGTAACAAAAAATGTGGTAGATGATGGATTTCAGAGGTCAGTTTCTGATGCTGAAAACAGGTGTCTAATTCCTACTGATTTAGTGTAATCACTCTTAGAATAAATTGCTGTTCCACATCAGAACCTTAATCTTTATACCAAACTCATATACTTATTAAGATAAACATGAGTTACTCAAAATAACTCCCACTGGAGTTAATAGAATAATTTTGATCATTGGTAGAAGTAATGTTCATTTCACCTAGATCTCTGCAATTAACCCCCAGAGCTGACCTGTAAAAGTCGTGGTCAATGGCTCTGTGTCCAGCTGGGAGCCAGTAATGTGTGGTGTCCTCAGGGCTCTGTCTTGGGACTGGTGCTCTTCAATATTTTCATCAATGACAGACTGAGATGGAGCAGACCCTCAGCAAGATTTCAGGTGGCACAAGCTGAGCAGCGCAGTTGACACAACAGAAGGAAGTGATGTCATCAAGAGGGGCCTGGACAAACCTGAGAAGCGGGTCCCTGAGAACCTCATGATGTTTAAGAAGTGGAAATGCAGGATGCTGCATCTGGATTGGGGCAATCCCAGACATAAGAACAGACTGTGAGAAGAAGTCACTGAGAGCAGCACTGCTGAGAAGGACTTGAGGGTGTGATAAACATTTGAAAATTCGACATCTTTCATGGAAATAGCCATAGATGTACATTCTTTCTCCTGTCAAGTCTTATTGAACATTCTGCAATTTGGTATTTCCTTCTGATTTAAAAAAGGCCTCCAATTACCTTCAACAGTCTTTATAAAAATAAGAATTTTTTTTTCTTTAAAAAAGCATGAAAAGTGTTTCTAAATCATGTAGTTTTAATATTTTCTCTACTTCTCACTGAATACAATGCCAGATATCCTATCATAACATTTTAACATTTCTATCTGTCCTTCAGCATTTTTCTACCCAAAAGTTGAATTTCAGTGATTTCTGATGTTTCTGATTTTTCTGTGTTTCTGTAAAAGATACCTCCTGTCTTCAAGACAAGTTGATTTATAATCCTCTAATACTATAAGAAATACTGCTATGCATGAAATGCATTGCAATATTTTGTTGAAATTCAGGATAAAAATACAGCATCACAGATGACTCAGAAAAACATAAATAGAAAAGTCTAAACCATACTATGATCAATTTTTAATCAAGATACGTAAACCTTTGGAAAAAAGAGTCAAACCAACTTACATTATTTGCACATCTGTCCAAGTCCTAGAGTGATTACAAACCTACTGAGATTGACTGAGTAAAGGATGAGGGAAAATTGAGCAAGAACTTAAGAATATAATAAATATAGATATTTTTATTATTATTCTGGATTCTCATGAAGGAAAAATGCTAAAATTATTTCATGTATTGGCAGATATGGTGGCAGAACTTACATTGAGGTTCATCCTGATATAAAGGATGATGAAACTCCAGAAGGAAAAGGAGGTTGGGAAAGAGACAAGGACTCCTCAGGTACATTGTAACTATGGAGACTGCTGAATCTAAAGCTAGTGCTTTGGGAACAAAAAAATTCACAGCAATCACTGTCCTAAGGGGTAAATCTCCTGTCTCTACATCACATAGACAAGTTACTCAGGCAAAGTAATAAGGATTTTTAATTACAGAAGCTAATTAGAGTTTACTTGCACCTCTCCTTAAAACTAAACCTAAAATACTTAAATTTATCAATTCCAATGTCTTGTTCTGATTGACGGAATGAGTTATAATGTAATTAGCATAAATGCTAAACCAGACAGTATTTTTACTAAAGCTGGTATTGAATTTGGATACTTATGTCTGCTGATTCTTTGTTCTGAAACTCTTCAGTTTTCAAAAATACAACAATGGGGAATTTTTGATATTGGATTACATATCATGTTGGATTATTGTAAAAAAGGCTTAAATGTGGCACAGTGAATAAAAAAAACTTGCCTAATGTCAGAAACGTGAAGAATGTTTTACTTATTACATGGAATGAAAAAATCCAACCCTTACCATGGTAGAAAAAATAGAATAATACAAGACACATTTGTGGGGCAATATTCTAGCTAATTATGCTGCCACTTATAATTAGAAGAATTAACATGGCAATTAAAAGTTTGTGGCTGGTACTCTGTATTTTTTACACAACACCAGACAGGAAATTGCCTTGTCAATTACAATTAAGGTATTAACACAATGTTCTAAGGTCACAAATGCTTTAGCACAATAGAGTAAGGTAGACACATGTGGTTACAATGTTAAGATGTTACTTATTGTTTAGATCTAGGTTATTTACATTTTTAACTGCTTGTAAATTGAACTGAGTTTGTGACAAACAGGATGTTTTGATTAAGTGACATTACGTGTTATGATACGCATGTTAGTGAAAAAGAGGCACACAAAGAATGACAGCTAGTTTGCATCTTATTTCAACTAAATGAAATTGACTCCCAAGAGAGAACCCATGCTAGTACAGATACTTTAAGTTATGCCCTACTTTGGATGAATGAAAATGGGAACTGAAACACTCCTATAACCTCTCTACTTATGTAAAATCACAATTTAGATTCCAGACTGCTGTCTTCTCACTTTCATGACATTCACACTTAAATACAGGGAGTCAATGGTAACTTCTTGACCCTTGCTGATGGAAGATTAACTCAGTCTCAGTTTTGATGTTTTGTGTGTAAGATGCTCACCAACTTCTACTAAACGAAATAGGGCTTATATTTGAAGTCATGATAAAAGGTAGCAAGTGTGTATCAGAAATGGATACACCAAATATCACACCTGAATATCATTCAACAAGAGATTTGTAATCTGCCTTCTGATGACTTGTTTTCTGTACTCATTTTGAGGTTTGGATTTGTTTGTTTTCACTGTGTCTAAATAATTTATAGAAAAGCCACATTCAACTCCTTGATTATTTAGACTGTTACTAAACTATGTAAGCTATTATTTAAACTAAGACTATTTTCTGGGAGTTCCAAAAAAGTCAAGGATCTTGGAGATATCCTCCCTCCAGGAGATAAGGTATGGAGTTCAGCTGGATGAAGACAAGGTCAGCTTCTCCACTGACAAGAGCTGCTGTGAAGGGAGCTGGAAGCCAGGGCCAACTTCTCCTTTCCTTGGGGGCTGCATTTAAGCTGGAACAGTACTCCTGGTCCCCATATGTGCTGCGGTGGAACTACAACTGTTCCTGGTTTGCCTCTCTGACTGTGACTCTCTGTTTTGACTTCCCGGCTTGCCTTCAGGTTTGCCTCTTCACTGCAGTCCTACTGGGTGAACACCGGACTGTGTCTGATCTGATCCGTGATCCTGAACCTGGTCCTAACCCAGACCTGCTGCTCAGCACCCCTGCTTCTTGTTGGTGCAGCCATTGCTCCTTCCTACCTTGATAGGAAGCTCCCAGTTTACATTATCTTACCAGACAACCACTTCTCTTGGCCATTTTGTCCTGTGCTCTCAATCCTCTAAATAGGTGCATCAATTTGTCAAACAGCTTTACATCATGGAAGCACCCTGAGAAAATCTGTAATTTGCACATATCTGTGGGAGGTTCATAATGCAGGGGAGTAATTTTCATTTCTCACTGGGGTAAGTGATCTCCCCTCCATTTCTAGGTCCTTATATCACAATTGTGCTGTTATTGCTCATGTTCACATCCCCTGCTCTGTGATCTGTACTTTTTATCACCTCAAGTTCCAGGTCCTCATACTTGCCTGCTCATACAGTTCAATTTCTGATTTATAGTTTCTTTTTCTTGTACATAAGAGTTATGTAGGGAATGAAGATTTGAATTCCAGCTTCTGAATGCCACAAACGAGCAAAATTGCTTCTTGAATTTATCCCAAATAACCTTCATGTTAACACGCAACCTCTAATAATATCTCAGGTAAAAAAAGGAACTCCGTCTCTCTGTAAATTAATATTCTCTAGTAATTGTGTATTGTCTTGGGGCAATTTAATTGATCTTAAGATAGAGAAGAACAATAAATTGGGAGTGCCTTCCTTGCTTTTAGAAAATTTGCTTGAACTTCTGTACTTTTATCAAGCAAGACTGGAATTACTGAAGAAAGAATTTGTGAAGAAATACGAAACACTGAGTAGAAACAAACTCGCATTAATTTAGTAAAAAGAAAAGAGGAACATCTCATCCCAGTCATCTATTTAAAATTTTTCATAAGTCATCCAATAGGTCATCAGAACTAGAGCTTGAGCTCTGATGTATATAATAATGTAACATATGTATACTTCTTAATGTCTTTTTCTTTCTCCACCAGCAATAGGAGCCTTCTATGATGTAACTAGTTAATATCCAGTTTTACCAGTCATGTCTGAAAGCAGAGAACATTTGTCCTCAGATCACAGAATTTCTTCATATAAAGGAAGAAAGAAAAAGACCAAGTGCCAGCAATACAGCAAACTCAAGAATATCTGTGTTTCCCAGATCCTTTGAGTACTGTGGTTCTTTCATTCACCCAAGGACAGTAAAGCTAATTATTGTTCTCTTAGGTTCAATCAAAATATTTCAAAGATGATAATTCAGTGGGAGTGAGGCAAAAGGACCTGTCTGAATACCTGTTTATTATGCAGAGCTGTGGTGTCACGACTGCTTTATTTGATCAGCTGTATCTTCCAGTAAAAACTTGAAGATAAATCCCAAAAATGGCCTAGGAAAGGGGGACTGACTTCACTTTTACATCTAGTTCTGAAGGAATCATGCTAGGTTTCCATACCCACCTGATGAAGAGATATAGGTGCTTCAGAATTAGGTTCAAAAGAGCCAACATCTGACCCAACTTCAAACTGCAAGGCTGTAATATTGCCCAATGGTAGCCAACAGCAACAAGAACAAGGAAGCAAAATTCATAGAACTGTAAAGCTTTAATCACCTCACAAACTCTTTTGCTGAAGGTTTTTTTGGGTGTTTTTTTTGGTTTTTTGGGGGGTTTTTTTTGTTTGTTTTTTGTGGGTTTTTTTCATGAGCTAGAACGGATTCTGAAACTGAAATCTCTGGGCAGCCTCAGATAGAATTGAACCAATTACATATTATCAGCTATCATTTCAGAAGAGAAATATAGCTCAAAGTTTCTAAAGTTGTATAGGTAATCAAGTTAGCCCTAAAAACTTTCTCTGACAATAAATGAACATTTTAGGATTTCCTGATACACTAGTTTTCCATCCCTCAAAAGAGGAATAATTAATCTCTACTTTTTTGCCTTTCATTCCTTACTCTTTCAGTGTGTTAGGATTAAGAAGGCAAGAAATTTAGGGAAGAATAAAGGAACCATGTCAAAATGCAAGAAGTCATACAATGACATATGAAAGAAATTCATACTGGGACCAGAGATGTCTTTTTTCTTCAAGTTTTTAAAAGTCTTAAAGTTCTGTTTTATTAATTGTAACAGGAAGGCTCAACTTCTCTTCTGTCCTGTCAGATTCATAATCCACTTAAAAACTCTGATTCTTTAAAGTTTTATTAATCAATTGCTTATGTAGAATTTAAATTTACACCATTATCTCTACTTTATTTTCTGAAATTTTAAGAGGA
Source organism: Ploceus nigricollis (assembly GCA_013399945.1). NCBI lineage: Eukaryota > Metazoa > Chordata > Aves > Passeriformes > Ploceidae > Ploceus > Ploceus nigricollis. The sequence goes on along the minus strand of VXBC01010423.1, from coordinate 69,680 downwards.
ATTTGTAGTTTACATACAAAATAAATTGAAAATACACTATCTCCATAAATTATATAAAAATTTCTCTAGTTTTCACCATGTAATATTTAAGATGCACTTTTTATGTCAGAAGATTAAGTTACAAAAAATTGTAAGGGAGAAAAATAAGAGAATATATATTACTGAAAGTCTCTGGAGCAAGAGAGAAATAAAATCTTCATCAAAATATCTAAATTTTTCCCTAGTATTTACTTTATATGATTCAGCTGATCTTCTAATTCTCATAAGTAAGATTAAAATTACACTAAATAAGAAGCATGTAAGTCTCTCCCAACTCAGGATATTCTATGATTCCATGAGGCTGATCAGTTTATTTTGGAGACTGGAGGCTAATTTTCTGGATTTATATTCTCTGCAGAGTTTATTTTGTCCACTTATTTTAAAAAAAGTGTTTCTCAGAATCATTTCTGTCTCAATTAAAAGGAAGCCAATCTTCTTTATCTAATCATTGATATTAATTGTGGCCTTTCATTAAAATATATTTTAGTTGTTTTACTTTTCCCTATTGTTCCTCTAAATATTTTATCAGAAGAGTGAAAGAGTAACATTTTCATATAATTCAGCATCTACATCTGTACCGATTGCTACATAACTATTCCTTATTTGAATTTTTTGAGAATGTTGAGCCTAGTTAAAAGAATGATGCATTTTTAAAATGATAATGTAATATGAAATAAGACTCCTATGTATTATACAACAATAAAACTATGATGAAAAATGAAAAGAATATGATTTTCAAGCTTGTAGAATTATAACTAATTAAAGAAACTGATTAAACTGCCATGCAGGATGAATAAAAATAGTGTATTTAAAGTGACTACCTAAGAATGTAAAATATAATTCTTGGCAATTATGTTTTATTAGTATTTTTGTATACACTAAACTATCACTCTTTAATTAGTTGGCACTTTTGCATGACATAGAATTAAAGAAATAATTTAACATTATGAATATTATATTAAATAGCATATCAGAGAATGTTTCCAAAGCTATTTTGTTATATTCTGCTATTAAAAGATTAAGAGCCTTTAAGCAATTTTACACCTTTGAATTCTAGTTTTGCAACTGCTTACATGAGTTTAGCTTTACATATTTTGCTCTTCAACAACAGGCCTCTGAGGTTAATCAGAGATTTGAAACAATAAACCCACACTATGAAAAGGTGGGATTACAATTTATTCCATGCTAAGCATGTAAAAGATAGAAAAGGAAAAATAAACTTTGAAATTAGTTGGACTTTAAATTTTAAATTTTAATTCATCATTGTTGATGAGGAAATGATGGGCAAAAGCAAGATGTACAAAAGCAAAGACGTGTCTAATCCACCTTTTTTTACATGTACCTCAGTAGTGTGTAGAAACTGTATGCTGGTGAGAATATAGGATAAGATTTAAGTCTTTCCTGCCTTCATTATATTCTTTCATTAGCCATGGAATAAAGCTGGAGATTTTTGGAGGACCCATACTCCATAGCAGATCCATAGTATAGGTAATGGTGTCACATTGCCTGATCCATGTGCACACTTTATTGCTCTTTACCTGGCTACTTTCTTCTGCTTTATGAACATCAAATTTAGAATAGGATCTTGAGCAGGAGATATGCAAATATCCTAAACTCTTTTCTCTGTTTCTATCCTTGTTTTTTTTTGTTTAAAGATCCCAATTTCCATGATCAAAGACAATGCTATTATATACAATATGTATATAATTGTGGTATAATATACTACAATCAGATAACTCTGTTCTAGAGTAATTCAGTGTGCTTAGTCTCCATGTGTTTTGGGAAGAGTTCCTATTAATTATTAGAACAAGATTAAAAAGTCTACAGGTTCATTTGTATTATGCAGCTGTTTTTCAAATGAGGTATCATTTAGGTAAATGCTCAATGAGGAGCTAGTGTTAGGAAGCTTAAAACAGGTGTGTCAGGTAGTAAAGGCTTTAATGTAAGAAAGACTTAAGACTGTAGTGTAAGTGATTTGTGCTATGTAATACTTGTAAAGTAATTACTTGTAAAGTAATGTTGCTTTATACCTCTGGGAAAAAAAAAAAAGAGTGAGAGATGTGAACTAGAAATGTCTTGGTTTTGTACATCCTGTCTTGGATATGCAACATTTTATCTAAATGTGAAATGAATTCTCATGCTAGTCTCTGTAAAATCTTTTTTTTTTTATTCTGATAGACAAAACAAATAGAAGTTAAACTGCAATAGAAAAAATATTAGCACAAAAGAAAAGTTGAATAGGATTACTAAAATTAAATTGCAACTGTGAGTTTTTAACTTATCCAATATAGGTATTAAAAGCTTCAGCATAGATAGGCCATAGACACATGTGTGCAAAAAAGTTGTTGCTGCTACAGCTTCATATTCACAGCATTAATAAGACAGCAACAGTAACAGCAATGTATCTTGCAAGTATATACAAACAGAAACTCTGATGAAAGTTGATGTTGTCAAAACTCCTGATTTTCAGTGAAATTTCATACTAATTTTCTGTGTAGATCTGGAGAGAGATAGGAAAGTAGATTTCCAATGAAATTTTACTGTGACTCTATGACAGTACTTTCAAAATTTAAGCAAACTTTTTTTGAAAACATGAACATAGGTCTATTTGAAATGTATATTTAATGTTTGGATTCAAACTAGCGTAGACCTCACATAGAGGTATGAAATGATGGAGATAAAACTAGGGAAAATTTGTTTCCCAAAATACACTGGTTATTTGATTTCATGAACTTTGGATGAGTTCTCACTGCAGCCCTGATCAGTATTTGTAGCTAAGTGCTTAACACCTAAGAAGTGGTTGTGTATCATACAAGGAACACTGTAGTAGTACTGGAACTACTAGGGCCAGTCAACAGAAGCTCCATGCAGAAGATGCTCCTCTTGAGACATTTTATGAATATGAATACTCAAGAAGTATATTGGCCCCAGTAGAATCAGGAGGGTAAAGATAGAGATGAATGTCATCAGAATAATAGTGATGAATTAGTCTATTTCATTGGAAGATTGAAGCCAGTGATAGATGGATGATAGGAATTCGTTTTTGTGAACAGCTAATCTCTCATGGAAAGAGGATCTATAAGACAGATAGACTATAATTTATAGGTAATTTTAGGCCTAAAGTCTCCTATATATTCTCTGAGACCTGAAATAAGACTTACATGAATAAAATTAAAGAAAATGTTCTGAGTATAGAAAAAAATATAGGTTTTAGAAAATTTTTAATCTATCGTTGCCTAGTAAATTCATTGAAAAAAATTAATAACATTTACATATTTCCAACTCCCAATAAAGTATGTGCTATTCCTTATTGATGAATATGAGTTAACCCTCTTGATAAAAGCGGGTGCATATATGTCAATCTTATTTTGCACAAGCAGTGACCTGTGAATAGATACTTATATGAGATGAAGCTTTCATCTCCTTCTTTTGACAACATAGCACACTGGCAACTGAATTTAAATGCTGTACTGCATTTTATCCCAAAGGGTTGTTATTAAAAATGTCTGCAAGACATGATAAAAATTAAATAAAAAATTTTCTCATCCATTGCATGAAAACATATCTGATTCTAACCATACATGGAATCTCTTTGCTATCAGCATTTTACATATAGTATTATTGAGACAATGTCACTATTTAAAAATAATACATGTGCTTACAGTATATTTTTAACATAAACTAACTAAACCCACTAAATAACCTTTCATATAAAATTAAAGATTAATTAAGTCTAATCAAAGGATTTCTGGGATTTATAGCAATATTTATTTAAGTATATTTAAAGTTACAGAAATAAGATCAGTTTATGTGTACAATGCTTTTAGACACAACAATATGAATTCAGGTGTCTATTAATACAGAACAGTCATATTTTTAACTACTTTCCCAATTATAATTACTGTCAAATATTAATGCATGACTATTAATGCATGACTGTGACAACTCTACATGAATGCATAATTCAGGGCACTGAAAAATTTTTTTCCAGTTCTTCATGGCATGAACGAGGACTCAGCTTCTGGGAATGTCTGCACAATAGCATACAGTCAGCTATGCAATCTCTCAACAAGCTAACTTGTGTTTCAGAAGTACTGTAGTCATGATGATGCATAGTATGTATGTTACAGGGTCAAAGTGGAGAAAAAGATTATGAGTATCTTCATTCACTATGTGGTATACAGATGATATATGTAAGGAAGAGGCTTTCTAAGCTGAAGTATCTGAGAAGACCAAGGACATGACCTTGCTTTGGCTGTGGATATGCTACAAAGCTTGCTCTGTTTTGTTGGGAGCACTAACCTGGTAATATGGTCACAGTGTAACACATTAGTAACATGATCAGAGTCTTTCTCTCAGGTTCTCACACTTCCTCCTCATGCAATTGAGGTAACAGAAGACATAGCTTCTGTTATGTGAAAGGAACGATTTCACATATCCTTACTTTAGTTCTTCTGCTTTAACATAAAGATGTAATATTTACCTATTTGACCAACTTAGAGAAATGTGAGGAAAGCCTCTGTACTTCTTGGACAAATTTGAGCTTTTAAAGAAAAACATTGAAGTCCTATGAAGTCAAGTTGAATTTACTGCTGTCTGCTGTACAGTACAGGGGCATGAAGTGTGTGCTAGCTTTGCATTCTCCTGCCAAAGAGCACAATTCATCCCATGAATAGGCATTGTTACACATTGATAAATATATGTTGGTGAATATCATAAATCAAAAGTACATATTTACAGAACCAGAAACTCATTCTATCACTTTCTGTTCATTTGGTTATTGGGGTTTTTTTTTTTTTGTTAATGAAACATGTTCTTTTTATTTAATTCTGAAGAACATTGTTTAGTTTAATTCATTTTTTTCAACTAAAGTTCTTTTAAAAAAACAAAAGTTAACAGTCTTCACATTCACAATTGAACTGCTTAAGTATATCTTCAATGACTCCAAATTTCTCTTTTTTCATAAGAGATTGTCTATGAGAGCATTGGGACTATAAAAATTCTGACCATGCCTACTAGTTTTTGAAAGACTGATCCTAAAGGGTTTTATTATACTTGTTCAGGGAGCAATTAAGAGTATAATTCATAGTTTTGTTCACCCTGTAATGGATAGACTTACGTGATGTGCCCATCTGAAAAACAGATGATTAAATTATTTAAAAAATCTCTATAACTAGAAGCTGAAAACTTCAAACCATCATTTTAAATTTAGGATACACATCATACTCCTATATCCTGTGACTTTGCAGTTCTTTGTGAGTTTCTGCTAGGATATACTGATAGAATATAGGATTAATTATACTGAATGACCAAAATGATTAAGAAGGAAATCAAGAAAAATATTGTATTTTTAAACAGTTTAGTAATCTGTTTTCTGCTATGTAGAGTCTAAAAGACAAAGACAGGTAATATGTTCATTGCCTGCAGGATGAGCAAGTCTCTTGTGTCATTCACCTGTGACCTTTCTGGCTGAGAGATAATAGAGGTCCAGACTCAAAGAGCACCTTTCAGCTGAAAAAATAAAGGTTGAATAATCTTCCGGGTTTAAAATGGGTTACCATTTCTTTTGTTTCATCTATTGTCTTTACAAATGAATTGAATAACAAGTGGGACAGTTAAGAATAAAAAGTGCTGATACTTAAGCTATTTTCTTACTGTAAGAAATAGGTAGGGGGAAATAAATCTCCAAGAGGACTGATATATAATTAAGCCAATGCACATTCTTCCAACTTCATTTTTCCCCTATAGCTAAACATCATCTACTGTTGGTGTTCTCTTGTTGTGCAGTTGATAAAGATAATATCACTCATTACAGAATTCCTGTTTTAAAAATCTGTCCCAAAGGTAGATTTTTTACTTTCCCATATCCAACATAAAACATACACAAGAATGGTGTATTCTACAAACTCTTATCAATGATTCATTTTAATGGTGTGCTGTCATGTGAAGAGTTTTACAGGAGCCATAGTTTTCTGATGTCCAGTCTGAACCTCTCCTGGGACAGCTTGAGGCCGTTTCATCTTGTCCTGTCACTAGTGACCTGGGAGAAGAGTCTGGTCCCCACCTGGCTACAACCTCCTTTCAGGTAGTTTTAGAGTGCAACAAAAAGCCTGAGCCTCCTTTTCCCCAGGCTAAACAGCCCCAGCTTCATGGCCCTTCTTTGGAGTTGCTCCAGCACCCCACTGTCTGTTTTGGAGTGAGGGGCCCAGAAGTGGACACGAGACTTGAGGTGCAGCCTCACCAGTGCTGAGTATGGGGCCGGTGACTGCCCTGGTCCTGCTGGCCACACCATGCAAGCCAGGATGCCAGTGACCTTCTTGGCCACCAGTGGTGGCTCATGTTCAGCCACCTGTCGGCCAACAACCCCAGGTTCTTTTCTGTTGGGCTCTTTTCCAGCCACTCTTCTTTCTTCAAGAGAATGGCAGAATGATGAACCTTTTCCTGGTGTCCTATTCACAGTATATTTGTGATACTTGTGTGAATTATCAGAAGCTTATGGAAATTTGTCTTCACTTTGCCTCATCTTCTGCAAGGCTCTAATGCAGGAACAGGTTCTTTTAGTACAGCATTCTCTGTACAATCTAGATGTAAAACCAGATGCGATATTGTTTCTATAGGCTAATTTTTAACTATGATCCATTCACAATTCAAATATTAACACTTCTGAAATGCTCTAACACTTGAATAACAAATATTCCCACATGACTCCCATGGTCATGAAGTTAAAGTCTGGGTCAAATGCCCTTGTCAATAGGTTGGGTGCATCTGTAATACACAAAAATCTCATTGGCATCTTCAGTGTAATTTAGTTTTATTCTGGCCTAGACCAGAAAAACATATAAAATATTAACCAGCTTCTGGTAAGATCAGAAGGCTGATTCCCCAATAGCTGAAATCAAGAATATATTTCAAACTCAAGCAAAAACTAACTCAACAAAATTTTGAGTTTATTTGTTTTTTGTGAATTTTTTGCTAGTAAGAATGTATTTCCAGGTCTACTTTATTGATAAAAGTTTTTGCACAGTCTTAGCATCTTTCCAGATACAACAATTTGCTGGAACCAATACTGCATGAGATAATTCATTAGGGACAGATGCATATTTACTAGCTCAGCATATCCTCAGTGAAGATGTTAGACTATTAGATGTATACAATTCTTTTGTTCTTCTTTCTCAGCAGTTATCCTTACTGATACAGTCAGTGTTTCATCTCAGCATGAAATAACATTAGATAACATTGCATTTTGAGGAAGCAGAAAAAACAAGGGCTCCACAAATGGGAATGAATTAGAAATGCTCTTGCAGTAGAGGCCCTGGAGTCATAAATGAGAAACTGATGCATGTACTTAGGAAGGGACTTTACATAAAATCTTTCTCCTGCTGTACATTTCTTATTCTTTAGCATATTCACCTTCTGAAAAGCATTTTTTGACAAGTGCTAAAGCAGATTTTCCATGCATTATCTAGGCTTTCCTAAAAGGGTTACTTTTTTCGGTTGTATTTTTTTATTTTTATTTTTTAGTAAAAAGTGCCTGTCTAGAGGACATTTCAGTAGTATTTATATTCTGAAAAATGGACAGAATCTTTGCAGTGATTTTCCTGTATAAATACATACAGGAAAAGTTAATGTGATTAAGACTTAAAGCAAAACAGACCAAAGGGACAGGATAAATCTCACTTCACTTTAAACATCTGGTAAAGTAACATCACAGCTAACTATTCAGGAACTTATTATAATTAATCAAGGTTTTTAGCTTTTGATTAATTTAATCCATTTTGGATACATAAAGTACAGTCTGCTAAACTGCATCATCAGCCATACCTGTAGTATTCTATTATCTTTAAAAGCAAATTGCATGATAAAATTGTGTCAACTTTTATGCTAGGTCAGATGAATTCAACCCATATATTCTGTTAATAACTGCTACAAAAATGCAAACTATTTCCAAAAAAAAAAAAAAGAAAAATTATGTATTTCCAGACAGTTATCATTTCTGACCTGGTTTCATTCACTCTATGGCCACAGATGTCCAGTGGAATATTTTTTTCCAGCTATCTAAAAATCTTAGGCTTACTAATAAAGCACAGGAGACACTATAGATCCACTGCATATACACAAACTTTGCATCAGTGACAAAGTCCTAATACATAGATACTGGTATCGCTTAATCACTACAAAGTAAAAGGTAATTACTCACTCTTTTCATTAGATAACACTGTTCTTTAAAAATATATCAAATCATATATAGAATAATCATTAAGGTAGGAAAAGACTCTAAGAAACCCAGCCATTTAGCTAGCACCACCATATGCTCACCATAAAACTATGAGTAGCACATGCCTTTTACACATGCACATAACTTCTACACACTTCCAGGAATGGTAATTTCACATTTTCCAAATTACAATTTCCATATTACATTTTCAAGTACAATATGGAAAATCAAACCAAAAAACTTCATGCAAGAGGAAATAGTTTCTTAGCAGCCATGAATAATTATCCTGCCCTAAATGGCATGGAATCATAGAATCATAGAATATCTCAGGTTGGACAGGACTCATAAGGGTCATCAAGTCCAAATCCCTGCTCTGCCTAAAACCATATGACTAAGAGCATTCTCCAGATACTCCTTGAATTCTGTCAGGCTTGGTGCTCTGACCACTTCCCTGGATAGCTTCTTCCAGTGACCAACCAACCTTTCAGTGAAAAACCTTTTCCTAATGTCCAACTTAAACTTCCTCTAACACAAATTCATTCTTTTTCCTTCTCTCCTCTCACTGGTCACCAAGAGAGGAGATCAGCATCTGCCAACTGCTGATAAGCTGATCACTCAAGGAAGTTGTAGACTGTGATTAGGTCACTGGAGAAGCTTTATAACATTTGTGAGCACAGCATTTATTCTTTCTTAGATGCCCTAGATATTACGTTTTAAAATAATGACACTTTTTGGGCACTCTGATACTTATAGAAGTAGTCAGTAAATTGTTTTCAAATGTATCCAATAGCAGGCTTGATAGGTATTGTATTGTAAAAAGAAATTAATTACATTTAAAAATATAACAGGAAAAAAAAAAGCAACCACGCATTAAAACATCCTTCCTCTGTCTCACTTTATACACTGCTTAAAACTTCTTTTATTAGTCCTAAGGATCAGATTAATTATTCGTTTGCACCCATGTAATACATATGCCTGCACACAGTCAAGCAGGACGTATATTTCTATACTTGGGTTTTATTATAAATATTAAAGACAGCTTGATTTTTTCACAGGTAGTCAGACTTATTTTCAAAATGACATTGTCTACTATCTTGTGAATACTTATGAACACATTCTCCCACAAAATTCCCTCATTTTTCCTGTATAAGCAGTCCCCATGCCCTCTAACAATCAGACAGAGAGATTATTTTTTTTTTAACCTGCAACAGATTAGTAAATAAATAAATTTACTTTGCCCATCTCCAGCTTTCATAACATCAACATAACTGTGAAAAAACTAAAAGTCATTATATGATTTCTTTATTTTTTGGGAAACATAACAGCTGAAATTCCTGCTCTTGTGAATTTTGACACTGACTTGAGCAGAGTGAATGCTCTGTTTCTCAGTATTTTGTTAATGCAGTGTATGGAATATACATGCCCACAGAATACAGTGCTCTGTTAACAACATTTCATCCACGTCTTTGCTTCCTGATGCTAAGTGGATTGCAGGAAAAGCTGAGAACAAGGCATTTTGGTTTTGCAATAGATCTATGTAATGGGGCGCAGAGCTGCAATCAGATTCGTAACTACTTCTCAATGGGCGTGGGACTCCGAAGGATGATTTCAGAGACTGCTGAAGCCCTAAATTTCCACAGAATGGCCTGATTATTCTTATTTTTTTCTCCCAGAACAAACAAGAATGTGATTCTTCTGCAAAAAATTGTTCTGGTCTTACAATTTCAGTGACATTTTGCAAAGAGATGTATCTGATGATGCTTTGCAGTTTCATAATATCTTTTACTAAGTGTCACGCATTTTTACAGTCATGGTAACAATAGTTTCAGATTACATTTAAGCCTTTTATAATTGGAATCTTTGAACATTGAATAAACACTTTATAAGGCAAAGTTTTATGTTATACTATGAAAATTAAATCATTAAAATAGCAGATTCAAACAGCAGAATGACTAAAATAAGAGAAAAGAAACTGCAAACTCATTCCTTTGCCTCAATATGTTCTATTAACTCACAAATCTGTTTTAAGAATGGGATTATTTTCTCACATAGATAACTTTTTGTTGCTTAAATACTTCTGTGTGGCTCATTGTTTGATATTGTTCCTGGAGGATAATTCATTGTCTCAAAGTATGCTTTTAGCAATCAATATTAAGAGTGACAGAACCTTGAAGAGTGTAACACAGAATAATTACTTTCATGAGACGTTTAATAGTAATGCTTTACAGAATTGAGATGACTCATTCAGCTTAAGCGACATCCTTCCATTATGATAGGGCTTTTTTTTCAGCAAAAGCTTTCAAGAATGCCAGTATCTGTAATTCAGTGACTCTAAACTTAGACGAGACACAGTATGAAAAAACAAATCCTACTGGGCTTTGTGAGGCCTTTACTGCTGGCCTCTTCATACAAAAGCTGTCTCCTGATGACTGTTTCTATGAGACATTTGTCTTCCAACCCTGTTTTATGGTTTGTAAGACAAGACAGGGAAGATATGTACACCAGAGATACTTAAACAACAGAGTTTCTCCTACATCCTGACAAAAAAATGCCGTAATTTACTGTAGATCATGCTTGCCTTGGACTAACATGCAGTTTGAAAAAATGTCTCTTTTTTGTAGATTTATCGTGTCTTTTCAAATACACAGAGCGCTGCTGATACAGCATCAATACCTAGAAAGTTACTCTGCACATTTTTCTAGAGGTGATATTTTCCCCCACAAACTTTAACATGCAATCATTCCTCTGCTCCCTATTTCTCTAAACATCAATTCACTAGCATAAAACAAAACAAAACTCACTGAATTCTGCGTCGCTTCTCTTCCGGCGCTCACCCGGGCTTCGCTGTTATCCCCCGGGCGCGCCTCGTCAGGGGGCGACGTTCCCCCGGGGACGGGCGACACTCCCCCAGGACCGAGGACCCTCGGAGCAATCACTCGTGGACCGGCGCGAGAAATGAGGCGAGATGGGCCTTGCTTGCCTGTCCAGGGATCGTTTATTTATACCCAAATAAGGGGCGAAACAGAAAGCGGATTTGTACCTGAACAAAAGACAAAGGCAAGGACCCTGTGCACAGCTGCACAGGGGGTTTTAAGGGATAGGGTTGGGGAGGAGTCTGGGTGGAGTTTGGGGAAGGGAACCAATAACTAAAGAGCAGGGGAGGTACATGGGGAGGGGATTACAATATCAGGGCCAATGGGTAGGGAGTAACCTAACTAAACCAATCGGGTAACAAAGGATACATGACTGATACAGAAAACTCTAGAAGGAGGAGAGGCACAGGGGAGGATTGACAACTGGGCACGATCTATTGCCTCAGGGGAAAGGGGGGTTACAGAACTCATAATTGACAATCATAATACAGAGGACAAAACCAACTACAAAAGGTGACAATAAAAGAAACATGCACCGCAACAGAATTCCTTTTATTTCTGGTTTCTAGAAAGATCCTAAGCATCTCTAGTATCGAAATATAAATGAATATAGCTTTCTAGTTATCTAAATTCTTTTATTGCAATTGTAAAGACAGGAAGTTCTTTTATAGTTCTGCTTACTGCAACAAATTCTAGAACTGGAGGCAGAAGTCCTGATTTCACAATTTCCTCAGAAGTTTGGGCTTTGAATCATTATGCGGTTAGTTAAGATATTGCAAGATTTTCAGATCTTGGATTAAGATTTAGTAACTGCCCTGGAGGCCATCCTGGTTAGTTTAATTTCTTAGGCTAATCTGCATTTGTGTTCTAAATGTGCTTCTACAATATAAAAATGTTATGAAGACTTTTGTTGCAAGGTTTTCTCTAAAATAATGTATCTATGCATTGAATGGTTTTATGCACCAAGTTTTGGAATCTTACTTGTTTAAACACTATGTCTCTATATTAGGAAAACCCTTGACAAAAGGTTTTTAAACTTAATTGAATGCTTAGCAGAAAGGGGAATTTTCATTCTTGCCCATGGAAGCAAAGTCAAGAAAACAGTCTTGCCAAAGAATTACATTCCAACTACAGAATCTGCATAAGCTTTCTGGAAGCATTTTTGAATGAGAGAGAAAACCTCTTGGGAGTTAATTTAACTTTCAGTAGTAATAAGCAGGGCTTAATTTAATTCTGTTGAGTTTCTAAACTTCATAATACTATTTGGATTGTAGTGTATAAATTAATCTTTAATAGTTACCTGATTCTCAGAGTTGTTACAGAATAAAAAAGTCAATTGCAGTAACATTAGACTCCCCTCATACCATGGAACAGAACAATTCAGGATTAAAGGATAGCAGATGCTGAACTGTTCCTGAAAAAAATGTATTAGTAATCCAGTACAGTGATTTGGGAGAAACAGATTCTACTAATATAATCAAAAAAACGTATACGTGAAATTTGCAGATCTGTAATTTGCAAACTGCTGTGTACTTCTTAAATGGTCTGAGTCTTTCCTAAACTAGTTAGTTTTCTAAAAAATTAAAATTTTTTGCTCAATAAAATAATTTTTTTCCAATAAATCAGTATATTATATATACATCCAAAAAATTTATACAAGGCTCCAATTCTCAGTCTGGTCCACTCTGAGAATATTAGTGATTGCCAGAGATACTCCAAACGAGTTCTAACAGAGTGGTACTGGTATTCTGAGCAAATGTTGCATTTCTATTCACAAGGCAAATAGAAATTAACCCACCTTCAAGTAGAAAAAAATTATCTGTAGAGACTAAAAAAATTACAATATGCCCTCAATCATAGAAGCAGATTTCTTATTCCTTGATCACTCTAAAGTCTTTTTATTCATACATTACCAATAACATAGCAAGGCTAGACAATCAGAGATTTCTCTGATCTTGGAGTATTTCAATGAGTTTTGCTATCTAGAAAGCTGAAATACATAATAATTGTATTATTTATTGTTACATTATCAGTGTACTCTCAATTTATTTGTATATATCACTCCATGACACCATTAAGTAAACTGTATAGATTTGTAACTTAGAGAACCAGTTAAAATACAAAGACGCTGAATTTAAAAAAAGAGAAAGTCTACTGACTCTTATACTGATTATTTTAAGTTTCTGTTCTAATTTCTGTGTGAATCAATTAACTATATAGTTTTCAAGGTATGGCTCACAGACCTGTTAGTGTGAGAAAGTACAAATCTTAGCTAAGTGAGATTTTCTGGAATGAAGTACTGCGTAAGATCAATATTGTGGTAGGGTTAGGAGACTATAGATTATTGAAAGCAGAGTATTTAATGTAGTGTACCAAATGCAATTGACAAAAAAAGTAAATTAGTAAAAATCGATTTGACTTTTGAGTATTAAAGAAATTGGATTTTGAAAGAACCATAAATGAAAAGGAAAATAAGAAGCTGTTTCATATAATGCAGAGTAAAGCTTAGAAGAATCATTTATTGGGAGTTATTTGCAATTTGTTAGGAGTAATTTGCATCAGTTTATTGATCAAACAAGCTGTAGAGAATAGGGGAATTAAATTTCTGTCTAATGAATAATATTTGAAATGTCTGTTGAAATGGCTTTAAAAATTCTAAAGTAGGTCAAAGACTTGATGCAGAAAGTCCTATATTAGCAACAAACAGGCTTCTTTCATGCCCATAAAGTCAATTTACTGGTTGATGGACTGATTAAAAAAATCTTACATTACATTTTACCTCTTAAAAAGACATCTGAAAATTGCTTGTATTTAATTGCTGCATTTTATAGTGTAATGTAACAAAGCAAGAACTTGTGGAACAACACAGTAAATGCAACTGTTTTCCTCCCTTGTAAACAAGTGTTCAAATGCTATATGAATTCAAGCAAATTTTGTGGCTTTATCCTAATTTTTGGTACTCATTTGTTCTTATTACATAATTATGACAATCTGGCTTGATTAGCAGGCTTTGTTCTTGAAAAACTCGGGACCAGAAGAACAAAGATGTTGAAAGCCAAGCCTGCAAGCTCCGAGTGAGAAGCATGGGGAAGTGGGCTGTCCAGTAAATGTAAGTCAGATTTATTAAAGCAGGGTGTCTCTTTGACATGATAGAATGTCAGGTCATTCTATCAGCAGAAATGAAATCTGAGAGCTTTATTGACCAAAAATAAAAAAAAGTATTTTTCATGTGGTTTGATAAATGCTTTTTCAACATAAAACCAAAATACCTAGAAACTGCTATGAGCAAGGAGAATTCTGATACTTTTTTTTCTTTTAGGCATCAATTAAAAATGAAGATACTGTTCCTCAGTGATAAAATACATGTGTTATGCCAAAGAGATGCCAGTATAGTTGTGCATCAAACATGACCCTGTTTAGAGACATTAGCTTCACATCATTCCTGATAAATAGCCTTGACAAGGGTGAAGGTGCTAATTAGAACTGAAGTTTGAATTTTTGTGTTGGAAAGTCAGATATAAAGGTTTCTTGAGAACAGTTCATTTCCTACAGTAATACTTAAAGAGTTTAAATGGGCCATTTTTGAGAGGGTTTTGATTTTAAAAATTGTTTTTCTCATAATGGAATCATGACTTATTTTGAAATATGAACATCCCTGTAATAATGAAAGCTCAGTAATAGAGACTTTTTCAAAAATCTTTTACCTAAATAATAAAACTGGTGTGAAAACAATGAACATAATGTTTTATGATCAGAGATTGTTCAGTGAATCTTATATCAAAAATATAAATGGATTTTTTGATGAAATTTCACTTTAGCTGATCAGGAAAAGACATATAGATTAATAGTAAAAAAGTATAACTTAATTTGAAAACTGATGAAAACAATATTTATACACCACTAACTCAATTACTATAAAAAATGACTACTAAGGTATTACACAGCCTCTTACTAACTAGATTTTTGGCTGTGGACCTTAGTGATGAGAACTACAATTCAAATTTTAAAAGCAGAATTCAACGAATGGTTGGTTGTTCATAGTGCCACGTATTTCCCCTTTTCAGAAAAGTGTGAGACATATAGGAAGCCATGACCAACTTACTAAATAAATTACCCTGAACTTTTGAAAAACAAATATGGAAATTCACAGCCTGTTCTGCCAATGAGTTGTATCTTTTAAAATATTTTTAAATGTCATACTGTTTTGCCTAAAAGCAAAAAATATTAAGGAGAATGTTCATGTTTTAAACATGTCTTTAACCAAAGTGCCAGTACTGGTTAAGCCCATATTTAACTAGAAGCAGAGGTCTACATCAAAGTACTTTGCCACAGTAGATAGCTCCTGCAGACCTGCCTCCCATGTATAGAAGAGGAGAGTCTGCACTTCTAGCAGGAACACTGGCTGTCAAAACATGCTTCATCATTTGTCTATGACATTTCAAACTTTCACTGAGATGTTTGCAAAATTAATTCCATGAATAGTTTCAATAAACAGAGCTTAGAGAGTTAAACCTTTCTGATCACTGTGTTTGCCACCAAAAAAAAAAAAAAGTTATAGAAGTTGTTTAAGATGTGTTTTGTATTCATAACATCATAATTCTTTCCAGTCATGCAGGTTATTTGCATAAACAAAGGGTAGGTGACAGAGAAATGCCAAATATATGCAATAAGGCTTCCTCTTAAAAATTCACTTTTAAACATGATAAATACAAATACAACTGTCAGTGCAAATCCAGTGTAAAAGAACTTTATTTTCTCAGTTTCTCAGACTTGTTATCACTATTTGAACTTTAAGGATGTGATTTAAATATGTGATCTTTGTGTCACTGTATATGCTCAGAGTAAAATCTCTAAGTAAGTAATCTGATTCAACTTTCATATCAGGCAGGTACCAAGTGGTAAAAACATGAAAAGTACAAGATAAAAAATGGTAAAAGATCTTTGGCCTCTTCTTCTTTATATTTTTCTTTTTGTTGTACACTAAATCACAAGCTCCGTCTGTTATAGTTTGATTTATTTTCTTTGTGATCACAGAAAAGCTGCTGCCTCTTCCTCTTAAAGTAATTAAAATTTCACTTTATTGTACTGCTATCAAAATCCAAGCTCTTATGCAGCTGCAAATACTTCTGCTCGTTCAAGGAAAGAACACCTTGTATATTGTATGTTCCCATTCTGTCACTTAAAAGGATTAAAAGATTCAGATTACACGCAAATAAGATTATAATACAATTTCATTTCTTATAGTATTTGCTTTGGTATTAGAACCAGAAAACACTACAAAGGACATTAAAATGAATAGTTAGAGTGATATAAGTTCAACCTGTAAAACAAGGAAGGGCTGCTAACTACAGATTATGGCCTTGGAAGCTTTCTAGATATCCAGACGTTAAAGCAGTGGTACAAAGGAAAGTGTCTATTCAATTTCCCAATAACATTTAGAAAGATCTTTCCACTCTTTCTTTGTTGATACTTGTATAATAAATATATATTTGAAAATATTTTTACATACTTGAAAATCCACTTCCACTTTTACAAACCACTTTTAATTCATTTTTGCTTTAATATGATTAAAGTAGGTAAACCATACATAAATTCAAAATATTTGTATTAACGTATTTCAAAGTACCATAATTTTCCTGCAAATGTGTATAGTCTCTGGACCATGAGCTAGCTAGGAAACAGGGGACAGATCATTATAACTGCAATGGCTGATGGCATTGCCTTGTGATCTTCTGATAAACACAGGGAATACTGCAAATGTACAGAGATGTTTTCTATAGGGCTCTTGGCATGCACTCCCTCCAACAAAAACACAGAGGTAAAGAACAGGGTAGTGGCTGGAATTAATAAAGCAAACGTTCACCCTCCCACAGATTCCTAGATGCTTTCTTAAGGGCCAAGATAGGATTTATATATCTCCCTTAAACAGTACATCAGTCTTTCGCTTTTAAAATAAAAATAATTATTTCTCATTTTCACACAATGACATTGATAATTGGAAAAAAGAAGTTGATCTGTTATTTGTGCATTTACAATTGTGAGCAGATGCATTAAGGGTAGCTGTCAAACTGAATAAAGAGAAACAGCAGGAGCTTTAAACATTCTGATTAATGCTTAAAAATTTTAAAGCAAAACAGCAATAACAGTATTTTTGCAATGGATATTCAATTACTTTTTTCTCTTCTTTTGTAATTTAAAAAAGTGTGATCTTTTTGTGCAAAAATGGATTTTCCTCATTAACAGTTTTGTGGAGACCATACCTTGGTTTCTGTAACTACATACAATAGCTACATGTTGAATGCAGGATAGCATAAGGAGTGACAGAAATTTCATAGTCCTACCGAGGGCAATATTTTCCAATCTCACTGTCCACACATTGTGTTACAAATTGGTTATAAATTTGTGGTGTTAAAATTACTCCAACAAAACCTAACTCATCTCTGTGTAAGGCAACGCATTTTGTTTGAGGATCTTCTGGATAGCATCTCCCTGGCACAGAAATTTCAGCCTTCTACATTCAACTGAAGTGAATGTCAACAATATTTCAATAACCTTGATACTGTGTCCTAGGGGTTTTTTGTCTCTTTTTTTTGTCCATTCTCTAGGTGAATGGACATGTTCCTGTTCACTTTCAAATGTGACATCTCTTATCATCACTAATCATGAATACCTTATAAAATCAGCAACCATTGTAGAAGAACACCATTCACGCATTTCTTTCACACATTCAGTAAGGACAAGCCAAAACTATGAAAAATATTGACTTGATAGAAAACATTGTTGAATAGTAGCCAAAGAACGAGCTTATAAAGGATGACAGAAAAGATTGTTGAAAACTGCATTTAATGAAACCTGCACAAAACATGTAATTTCATCTGTATCTCTAGTTTTTAGAAAAAGGTCAAGAAATAATTTTAAAATAATCTATGCTTGATAGACACTGTTTCTGTTATTTCTACTTTGTCCTTCTGGTCTCAGATCTGACAGCTATTACAGCCTAATTTTCAAATTGGAAGAAAAAAAAAGATTGTTTTGGTTTTTGGTTTTCAGTGAATTGAGGTGTCAGAAGAATACTTAGGAAAATCTAGGTTTCTAGGAAGACCTAGAAGCAAGAGTACATAATATTTCAGATGAGACAGCTAAACTTAAATTATGCTATAGCTTCTGCTTACTTTCCAATATCCTCCTCAGTCACAGGCTACTTTCAGGTACTCAGTCTACAGATGACACTTGCATTTTCATGGATGGCTGTAAATGTAGCTTTTGCTGTCTTCATGAAACACAGAAAGATGAAGGTTTTAATAGTTATTTTTAGAGAAGAAAAAATTGTCATTTTCTATTGTTAATCACCATATTGTTGATGATGCAAACATTATATCTATATATGTGTTTGTCCTTTAGTAGTATCTGCTATTAGTTATTGACATATCGGTATGATATATTTACATGTCATGTGGTAAACATGTGGTTAGTAGCAGAGTACAGCATGCTCTGTCTTTACTAGACACCTACCTCAAAATAATTTAAGTAATGAGACTTCCAGAACAAAATAGTATTTGCCTAAAGAGTCAGAAAGTAGAACTGACTGAAAGTCTCCAATCTCTTTTCTGAAGCAAAAGAATCCACTCAATCAATCAAGAAAAAAAAATTTGTTTATTTTAATTACAAAATAACTCCACAAAGTTGAGGATAACGATCTGCAGTTTTTGGAGAAAAATGTCATTGCTTCAAGGAGAGAGGTACAAAGGAAAAAAACTGCCACAGTAAAAAATGCAGAAAAATTAAATATTAGAAAAATTCTATTTTAATCCCGACTAGAATAAATGAGACAAAACTACATTTACAGGCAAGTTATTTTTGTTAATTTAAATAAAAAAGCCAATCAACCAACCAACCGAAATACAGACATACACACACTCACAGACACCTCCAAAAAAACCCCAACTGAACAAACAAACAAAAAAAAACCCAAACAATAAAAGGCCTTTGAAAAAATCTAATGTTTCAATAAGGAAGAAGTATATGATTTGGCCTTTTTTGAAGTCATTTGCAGGTTCAGTGGATCACTATGATTAATCTCTTCTAGAAGCCTTTAAAATATACTATGTGTGTATAACTTGTATACTATTTCATTATCAAAATGCCAATATGCGTCTGTAAAACCATAAAAAAATTTTATGTCAAAGTAAAAATTAAATCATGACACCCAATTCTGAAAATCTACCTGAAAATCCTGGTATGAAACATAGGAACTGCAGATATACTTGTCCTTCAGTTATTGTTTTATTTTCCTGTTCACCTCTAAAAGGGTCCTAAGAATATGCTTTCTTTCAGAATATGCTTACTCTCATACCCCCTGTGCCTGCACTTGAGGAGTGAAAACACCTTTTAACACATACCTCTGACAGTTCTTTAACTCAGCTGGCACTTCTCCATCCAAAAGCAGACATATCATCCTCATCTTTTTCTCCTGTCTCCCTATATGTTCCTTTTACACTGAAATGCATAAGTAATGGGGTGAGGTACAGGAACAAAAAGAGAATTGTCACTGTGAAAAAAAAAATCTCTTCTTGCCATCCTCTAAATTGCGGTGTGGCTCTGGCGCGGCCACGGGCTGCTGGAGTAAGCGCTGGCTGGCACAGCCCCTTCAGTGGCCATCGGCCCTGCAGGAGTGGCCACCCCTGGGGAATAGCCCGAGCTGCCCAGGTGGTGCTGTGTGCTGACACGGAGTGGGTATGTGAGCACAGAGACACTAGCACGCTGGTCCAGGGTAAAGGAAGGAGAGAGCGGACACTTGTTTCCTGTCCCAAGAAGTTTTATTCCTCCGAGGGTGGCAGAAACAGAAAACCTCTCAGCATGGGTGCAGGGATGAATGTCAAAGAATTCAAATCTGGCAACAACTTATATAGAGGGTGGGCGGAGAAGGGTGTTCCCTACTCAGACCAATGGGAATACAATACAAAGGGATTACATCACAAATAACAACCAATGGTAACACAGTGAGGGTGGGGAATAGGTTCAAGGGCAAATGGGTATTCAGCATTGGGATAATAGACAGGGAATACTCTAGAAGAAACTGGGAGTGGATATGAGGATTGACAGAGGAGGGGAGTGACACAGCCTTGAGTGACAACCTTACAAGGGCCAATAGGGGTGGAGCGGGAAGATTGACATCCAGCTGGGGAGCCAAGTGGCGGGAAAATAGGGGGGAAACAACTCGGACTGAACCAACCAACGTGAGGAGAAAAATAGGGGGTACATAGAACATACCAACTCAAAACTATTTAACATTAATTGACTGACTAAACAAAAAACACGCTACCACACTAAATAATAACATAATCTGCAATAAATATATATCACTCTCTGGAGATCTGCTATAAAGGGCAATTGTTCTACAATACCATCAGGTGAAATTCACTACTCATCTGCATTTCTTTCTGTTTTTGTCAAAGTTGCAATATTCTATTGTCTCTTAATCTTTTACATGTAGTGAAAAAGGGTTTGCAGACTATTATTTACCTCATAATGGCAATCACACAGAAGCATACTAATAATGGAATCAAGGTTATCTGTATCCCTTTTTGTCAATGACGTATTACATTTTTTTAGGTCTATGACATGAGGATATACTTTTTCTATCCTCCAAATCCCTGCCTCATTCAGTCTAGAAGCAGACAGTTCTTGTTAATGATCAGTTTTCCCTCTTTTAGTCTTCATCTTGTTTAATAGTCTGTACCCAGACTTATTCATTGAAGATTATTCAAATCCTGCCCTGAAGACAGAATTATTTATTTCTTCATTTTTTTTATAGTGATCAACCCTGCAGTACTGAATGCTTCACAAACATTTACAAAATATGATGATCAAAGTTATGGAATGTCTTCCATACTGGGAATGATAGATAAGCTGGGATCCATGAGCTGCAAAGAAAAAAAACAAAGACAATAAGCTAAAAATTTGCAAATCATTAAGGCCTTGGCAAAAATCTATAGGGAAAGATAGTTTACTGTATCTTCATGTACAAGAAATGAGGGATAACAAATGAAACTGATAAAAGTGAGGTTCAAAAACACACCCACTTTTTAAAATAAAGACAAGAATTTGTACCTGGAGGATGTTAGAGATATATTTATTTATTATATATATATGGAAATTCTTGAACTTAAGCTAGAAGGGTTCTGGGAAAAAGTTAAAGTGGATCATGTGTATTTTCCACATTCTTACTTTTTCATAGAATCACAGAATGGTTTGGGTTGGAAAGGACCTTAAAAATCATCTAGTTCCAACCCCAATGCCATGGGCAGGGACACCTTTCACTAAATCAGGTTGCTCAGAGCTCCATTCAGCTTGGCCTTGAACATCTCTTTTTAATTAAACACATGCTTATTGATTCTGATTGAATTGCTGTTTAGGGCTAGGTGTGCCTTCAGTGTAACCCGTTCAGACCATTCTTATCTTCTTATTAATTAACAATCAGTTGAGTGGGTATGACTCTTATAACTTTGTTGTTGCTGTTGTTGTTGTTGTTGTTGTTGTTGTAAGGAAATGATATACAAAAGAATATAAATTTTTAGTCAAGGAATTAATATAAAAATTTGATCTTGATTAGTTCAGGGAGCTGTACTAGGTGATCACTTGGGGATCTTTCCAAAGTTATGTTTTATACCTAAGGTTTTAAAGACAGAGAGGTTCATTTATTTTTTAAAATATCATGATACATTGATGCTGGAGGAAACTGCTCTAATGTTACCAACAAGGTTTTAACAGCCTTGCATATTTTAATTAGCAGAGATACTTAAAATATTTCAAATGTGATATTACCTTACTCAGAATGTTAATCTGGGTATTTTGGAGCTTTCTCTAGACTAATACAACACTTATTTCTCTTCTCCAGCTTGGAAAAATGGTAAGCTATCTTTTTTATATAATCTGCCATCCAAACTGGTGTTTGTTTAGTTTCAACCACAAGGACATTACTCCATTTTAGAACAAGATTTTTAGTAATTTTTAATCCAGCCATTTCAACCCACCTCTTGTATGCAAGACACCTGCTGAAAGCACAAGGAAGACATTGCAATGCCTTCTCAAAAAAAAAAGTTCTGTTTAGAAATCAGGTATTCATATAAATACTTTCAAGTTTCAGTTGTATTTTCAAGCTCTTTTCTTTAGAAATCTGGCATTTGCTGAGCCTAAATGAGACTTCCTTTATTTCAATGAATCTGTCCTTCAATTCATAGTATGAAGTGTTACATTTCTTACAGAATTTATAGGAATTTATAATTTAATATGTTAATTATGAATATCAGTTCCTCTTTAGCTTCTGGACATTGATTCAGTTCCTTATTTTTCCTAAAAAGTTACAAGTTTCCTCACTCTGTGAGGTACTCACGCATATACTGTTGGATTCGGTGGCAAATAGTACACCAATAGTTTCTAAATTAAGTCTTTAGATATAAGATTTCCTTTTAAGCCACCTGCAAAATGTGGCTTTTTTTGTTTCTTGATGCTTCAGCAATCACAGAATAACTTGGATTTCCCTTGGTAAAAATCAAAGCTCCTGCAAATTCATTTTTGAACAATGGAGATCAGAGGCCAATAGAAGCAAATCCAATATTATTATGAGATTATTTTACAGAGAGAATAAATGGGTTAATGTGAGAAAAATCTGTGTGTGACCACTGGAGTTTTCAGTGTTAATTCCATTAACATCTATATGACAGAAAGACACATAATTCTACCAGTAGCTAGTACAGTAGTGGGTTCAGTACTTTTATCACTGTTTCATTGTTAACATCCTGAGCATTTTCATTTTATGGACAAGTATTACTAAACCAAACAGCTCAGCAATATTATCATGTAAAAAGAAAAGTAATTTGAAAGAGAATATCATTGTGTTATCTATGGCACAGATAAATATGATTTACTACAGACAGTGCCACTCACTGATTTGAAGTGTTAAGGCATTTTGGAAGTGCTAATAACATACTTACAGTAGAACTGTGTATTGTCTATAAACTTCTAAAGTGTGTTTTTTAATTCATCAATATTTTTACTCCTTTAATATGACTTAGACTTTTACAGGGCCATTTCATTGACAGCAATTTTGTACCTGCTCTCTTCAAGTGTTTCACTAATTCTTTATATTTAACTATAATGCTTACCTTTTGTTATGCAACATTTAATAATCACGTATTTTTTATTTGACAAATTTCATAGATTGCTGCTATGCAGATTTCAAGATTCCTTGATCCCCTTCAAGACTCACAGTGCTATCAATTTCTCATCTAGTTTACATCCCCTCACTGTGTCCTTAAAGACAGTTGTTAAGTATCATGAGTTGGCTAAAAGCATTGTTCCTAAAAATCCATGCTTATCAATAATGTTAAGAGCAAAATTTGGGCAAAAACTACAAGATGCAATGGTGATGCCTTAAGTTTTGAGTTTCATATTTTCCAGATTAGTATATAACTCTGAACTTCATATAAAGTGTTAGCAACTTATCTTCACAGTTTAATTAGACAAAACAATCCTTTTCCAGCCTGAGAACCAAGGACACCGTTACAGCCTCAGGCACAAAAAGTGTAAACAACAGTGAACTGAGGAGAGCAATCTGGGAGGATGGGACTTCATAACCTGAAGCTGTAATTGGACAATTAACCCCAATATGTGAATGGACCAAAATTTATAAATGTGTGAAAACTCGGGAGCAGACATCCATCTTGAGTGAAGCCATGGCTGGGCTCTTGTACTGCCCAAGGTGTATCCTTTGAAGGCCTTTTAATAAATACCTACTTTATTCCTTTAACACTGTCTAGCCTCTGTTCTAGATAGCCTCTCTAGGCATCAGTGGTAAAGCTGATGTCTTGTTATCAGTCTTATCAGAACTAGAAAATAAATTCAACTGGTTACATCAAAGAAGATTCTTGTAACAGTGTGATGAACTTGTTTTATTTCTCTCCTCACCTCTTAACAAAATATGCCTAATAATCAGCCCACAAATTCCAACTGCACTTGCTATTCGTCAGTCTAAAATCTGTTATCACTTCTTTCAAGATTTCTCAGGAGAACAAAAATTCCCACCAACAAATCTCTTCCTCATCCAAATTAAAATAGTATTTTGAGTTCTCTTATTAAGTTCTCATAATTAGACATCAATTAACAGAGAGACATAGGAGAGACATAGGCTCTTATTTCTATACATATTCCATCTTCTATTTTTCTACTTTGTTTCTTCTCTTTCGGGGTGAACTGCTCCTTTTCATACTAAAATGTCCTTAAAAATGAACTTTTTTTGAGACTGCAAAGGCAAATTTAGTATTAAGTATTAATATTATCTTTCCTAATAAAATGGCACATAATTGTAAAATAAAATTGTATATTGACTATGATAAGGAGTCTAGGAAATACTAAAACTGGGTGAGAAGAGGAGAAGGGGTAGAAATCCAGAGAAAAGGATTTAAAGTTTTTTGGTGCACATGTTTTCTTTCTGAACACAGGTAAGAGCTGGGAGCCAAGTAAATATCTGCTTCCACAACAGACAACCTAAACACTTCTGTTAGTCTCATGATTCACTGTTACTTCGGGGCTCCTTGAATATTCATATATAAACCATCAACACACCATTTTGCACTCAAAAGTGACACTGCTAATGGCATAGCTTTAGAATAAAAAAAAGCACTAGGGGGAAAAATTATAATATTTCATAATAGCTTGCATGACACTCAGGAACTTAATTTTACTGGCAGTAAATGATCCAGCTACAGACAGCTAAATCAGCACTGATCCTAGACAGAGAAGAGACAGCACTGCTGAGGTAGTGTAAAAGTCAACTTTCTGCTTTATTTGCCATGTTTAAAAGAAAAACCATGTAAATCAAAAATATTTTGGAAATAAATGCTTGGTTCAAGACCAGGAAAAGGCCAATGGGAAATTATCTAAAGGGAAAGGTAATATTCCAAGGCTGGTATAGGGAGAAGACTGTTTATGCAGAATATATGTTTTGCACATATGTCTTTGTTCAGAGATATGACATTAGTATCTATCCAATATGAATTTCTGTTCACATGAGATGTTGATTTTTCTATGTACTTTTGGCATATTTTGCCAGCTGACAACTTTATAGCCCTAAAGGAATTATTATATATTTAAACTGGAAAAATAACATACAGATATATCATGCTACTATTTGGTTTGTGGCGTTTTTATTTTTAACTGATGTGTATGTTTTACATTCAGCTTTTAATTTTTTTTATTATTTTATTTTTTAAGTCTTTAGAGTGGGATTTTTGAAGAAAAACATTCATACAAAATCTTTCTATCTTACTGATACTTGCTATTTTACAAATGTTCTGTAATACTTAACTTCTCCTCATTCTTTTATCCCCTACTCATCCAGTTTTAGCCTCCCTCACTTTCTGCACAATCTGGTGCAAAAACCTTCTCTTCTGCTTTTTTTGGCATCTGAAACAACATACCTCTACTTCTCCTTTTAATTTAATGTGAAATCTCAGCTTAAATCTTATCTTTCTTCCCGTGTTTACACCTCCAAATTTCACTCCCCTGCTGGTGTAGCTTGATTTGTAGTTTTAAAACATGTAAAGCATAATTGCTTATTTTAAAATGAAGAAGCTAGAAAAAAATATTTAATATTTTTCTTTTTAGAAGAGGTTTTTTTTATTTGATAGAACTTTCTTTTTTGCAGGGAAACCCACTTATCTTATACTGTTGGTTTCTTGCATGTATATGCAACTAAAAACTCAACTATGTTTCTTTCAAACATATAGTAATTATGCTTAAATGAGGGTAATAGAAAACTAACTTATTCTCATTAAAAAAAAGTTTACTTTCATAGGGTTTTTTCAGTCATAGTTTTCCTAATTTGAGTTGATTTAAATCTCAGCTATGAATATGAAAATGCACAGTGGCTAACATGAGGAGAAATTCCTCATCTGAATTCTTTGCTTTTAACTGCAGGATAAAGTATTCTCATCCTCAGTTTTCTCATGTCCTTGACATCTGTGACAGCACTGCAGAGAATGGGAGAGAACTTCTATATGGTATTTAGACCACCAATCTGCTGTAATAAAGTCATTTTGCTGCTACAGTTCTTGGATCTCTCTGTGGCTGCCTTCTTTCAGAAAAACAGCTTCCTTTGCTGACTTTTTTTTATCTCAGGAAACTCTTTGTCAGACTCACTTTACTAGAAACAACAAATATCTCTACATTCTTTGGTTAAACTATATACTGTCAGTTCATATAATTACCTGAGTTTTCTGGTTTTCTGAATTTTTTAGAAATAATCTTCGGCTAAAAAAGAAAACATCCATTGTGTTAATGAAATTCACAGACATTTATGCATGGGTTCCAAAGCTCCATCTAAGTGATTCAGGGCTAAATATAATAATTTTTTTATGCCAGCTTTTAATTGAGTAATGGTGTGTGAAACTCATGTGGCACAGTGGGAAGCATACAAAAAAGAATCTGAAAGAGCATAATGACTGCAGAACATCCATACATTTGAAATCAGGAAGATGTAAGAAAAATCTAAGTCTTGTCAATCACATAGCATGAAGTAATGGGATTATGCAAAAAAAGTGGTTTATAATGCTTCACTATAAGTGCACCAGACCACAGTGTGAAACATGTGCCCTAAACTATGATATTTTATTTAGAAAAATGATCTTATTATTTAAAAAATGATTAAACAGTCATATAGTAATCCACTTACAGAACAAAATCTAAATATGCAGAGTATGTGGTTTATATTTCCAGGGTGTCATCTATATTAGTTTTCAAAGTTTGCTTTATTTGCTTTACTGAAAATAGTTATTTTATATTTTCCACAATTAGTAAATAAAATTGTTGCTAAGACTCTGAAAAGCTATGACAATAATGCCCGAGTAGGGTCTGTTCATGCATACAGGTGTTTGGACACGTGACAGTAGTTGCAACGATGTTTTTAGAGCTTCCCAGGTATCCTGGTGTTAAGATGTAAGCAGATCTACATCTTTTCTATCCCTAGAGAAAATAGGGACAAGTTGGATGATTTTTTGTGGCCGGGAAGGATGCCGGTGAACCCGAGATGAGAAGAGATGATGCTGAATCCAGTTCAGAAGGCTGAATAGTTTTTTATTATAACTGTATTACAATACATTAATATATATTTAAAGAGGAGATACTAAAACTCCATCCTAACTTCTAGCTATCATATCTAACTACTCACTGTCCTTCTCGTGACTGACTCCCTCCGAGAGAATCCAGACACAGGTGCATTCCATTGGCCATCAGGGCCAAACAATGCCCAGCAGTATCCAATCAATCAATGATTCCAGGTAAACAATTTCCCAATGCATTCCACATGGAAAAACAAGGGACAGGAATAGTAATTGTTTTCTTTTCCTTCCCCTCTTTGCTCCTCTACGAAACTTTCCTCAGGGAGCAGAGATGTGGGCACTACAATTTTTTTGAGACTTCATCACTGTATGGTCTATCAAGCAAAGTATGTTCTATTTCCTTCATCTTGGACTTCTTTTGTGACCATCGGGTTATATCTTTCTACACTGTCAGTTGGGTTCAACTCCCTGTTTCTCTTCAGAGAGTTCTAGTCTGAAAATTGTCCACAACTGTTAATTTGCTCCCAGGCTTGGGTCTAGGTAAGCTGGAAGTGGAGATGTGTATAGTTTTTTGCCAGCATACTCAGCCTGAAGACTTTCTGGATACAGGCTTAATCTATTTCTTTATTTACTTAAATTCTCAACTTGAAATCTATGAACAATACTCTACATTTATAACTTTTAGTTTCCCAAATCCTACAGTTCTGAATACTGTATGTAAAATAACAAATGACTTTCTGTGCAGTCCATCGTATCAAGCCACCATTTTATTGCAGGAGGTCAGTGCTGCAATAGCAGGTCCTTCTTTGAAGAGATATCACTTCAGCATGCTGCCTTGCAGGTCTATTTCTAAATAAAGATTATTCATTAATGAATCACCAGCTGGTCAAGGAAGGCGATTGTTCCACACTGCTCTGCACTGGTGCATCCTCACCTTGAATATTGTGTGCAGTTTGGGGCAATGCTTTATAAAAAAACCATGAAAATATTAACGAGCATCTAAAAGAGTGGTGTGAAGACAGTGAAGAGTCTAGAGGGGTAGCTGCATGAGAAGTGGCTGAGTTCACTTGGTCTGGTCAGCCTGGAGAAGAGGAGACTGAGGCAAGACCTCACTGCAGGCTTCAATTTTCTCACGGGGACAAGCAGAGGGGCAGGTACTAGTCTCTTTGGTGACCAGTGACAGGAGCCAATGGAATGGTATGAAGCTGTGTCAGAGGAAATTTAAGTTGGATAATAGAGAAAGGTTCTTCACCCAGAGGGAGGTTGAGCACTGGAACAGGCTCTCCACGGAAGTGGTCATGGCAGCAAGCCTGACAGAGCTCAAGAAGCATTTGAACAACAGTCCAAGGCACATGATGTGACTCTTGGGGCTGCCCTGTTCAGAACCAGAAGCTGAAATTTGCTGACCCTAGTGGGTCTCTTCCAACTCAGAATATTCTGTGATTCTATGAGAACTGGAGGAAAAGTGAGAATAGATGTCACTAAAGCAGCTCTTCACATAAGAACAATTTATGTGGAAAAACAACAAGGCTGGGGTTGTATAGTTCACAAGATAATATAACCCACAGAGGATGGTTTCTCAGAGGCTTATAAAAACTGAGAGAAACTATATATTCAATTGAGAATTATTTTATAAACCAATTAAACCAGATAAACCAATTATCCATTTGAATACTGATTTGTGATGTCATATGGAATGGTTCCTACAAAACTGACAAAACTCTCCTCAACATTTTAGAAAGGGTAACCCAGAAAATGTAATCTCTAATCCAAAGAGGTGAGGGCTTTCAAACTCAAGAAGTCACCTTGGGAGTCATCCCAATTTAAGGTGGATAAACCCCCCCTGACTGTAGATCCTCTGCAGTGCTGCATCCAGCACTGTTCTGTGCTCCCCAGAACAGAAAGGACACAGACCTGTTGGAGCAAGTCCAGAGGAAGCCACCAAGTTGATTAGAGGGATGGAGTACCTCTCCTGCGTGGAAAGCTTGAGAGAATTGAGTATGTTCAGGCTGGAAAAGAGAAGGCTTCTTGGTACTGGACTTCTTCCAGTACCTGAAAGGAGCCTACAGAAAGATGAAGACAAACTATTTACAAGAGCAGGTAGGACAAGGGGGAATTCCTTTAAACTCAAAGAGATTTAGGTTTAGGCACTGGAACAGGTTGTCCAGAGAAGTTACAGATGCCCTATCCATGGAAGCATTTAAGGCCACATTGAACTGGGCTCTGGTCTACTGGAAGATGTTCCTGTCCAAGGCAGGGATTTTGGAACTAGATGGCCTTTAAGGTGTATTCTGTGGTCAACTATGTTCACACTAAGCCTCTTTGGCTGGAGGATCTGAACTTCTGCCACACAATAGCTACCATGCAGATGTGATGGTGGTTGGCCTACACAGGGTCCAGTCAGCATTGCATGGCTGAAGCTGGCCATGACAAGGCTGAGGTCGGTTGCAGGTCAACCACTGAAGGAGCTCATTTCCCCCTTTAGCAAATATGCCTGCCTTTCTTGAGAAAAGGATCAAAGCTGATCTAAGAACAGGATTCTAGAAAACTAAAAAGGGATGCTAAATCATAGACTGTGTTGCAGAAGTCCCTGATTTAGCAGAGACTTGATATGAAGAAAAGAGTCTTGTAACAAGCTGGTATACATCACAGAAAATTAATTTTAACTGAAACATATATTTGTACAATCTGGGGAAGTAGTTTTAGTTCTCACCATGCCCCTATCTCTATTAGGTGATACTGCCATGGCAGCCAATTGATTAGTTTGGAGATATCCTCAACAGACATTTCATGATTTTTATGCCCTTCTGTTATACTAGAAAATAGAAAGGAAAAGGATTTGTCTCCAAATATTGATTATTTCAGTGAACAAATGTTGGAACATTCCATAATTATAGAAAGTAAAGCAGTCAGAGATGATAAGGAGTAATTTAACCCAGCATAAACTGTCTCTGGTAGTGCTAGACATGGGGGAGTAAATGAGATAAATTACCTGTACGACTTGCTGTCTTACTTGTCTACAGCGATATGTTATGTGTGGGGATATACTGAAGTATAACAGGAGAAAAAATATCAAGTGTTTGATAAAAGTTTTAATTGATTTTGCAAATCTTTTACATGAGCTTGGCCCAGCTTCAAATAAGGTAATTCAGCAGTGTAGTCCCCTATTTATAATGAGCTAGAGTAGACTGTAAATTTGGGGCAGTAAGTCTAAGTCTCTAGAAAATAACACTGGAAAGTGCAAAAGCATATAATGTATACAGGGAAAAAAAGTCAAGTTTTAAACAACAGATGCAGAATTTAAGATAATGTATCTAGCTACAAAACCCAATATGAAGTCTTTGAAGTTTTTATACTTGTAATTTAATGAAGAAGCAAAATTAGGTTCTTTTTTTTCACAGGCTTCTTCTAACATTTCTTGTCCTTGTAATATTTAATTCATATGTTTGTGCTAAAAATTTCAGTGACTTCACCTTCAATTGTCAGTCCTCCTTATACCCTTCAGATGAATGCAGTACTTGCAGTTATGAGTTTTCTCCTGAGGTTTTTCATAAAAGGTCTCCCAAGATGAAAAAGGCATTTTTTGCTTGATATTTTTATCTGAAAAGTTGTGTAATTGCAAAAATGAAACATTTCAACAGGATCAGGCAAACAAACATAAAGTTTTGCATTGAAATGAGAGCTACAGATGTTTCTCTTCTTACTTGAAGAAATAGCTGTATACCAGCTGAATTTTCTGAAACAAGAGTAAGGTCATAAAAACTCTATTTTTTTACTGTTTTTATTAGAAAAATGAAAATTGAAACTAATGTTTAAATTTGCTATTAAGATAAGTACAAAATACAATGATGTAAAAATTTTTATTCTGAATAGATGGAAGAGAGAGGGAAAGAAAAAACCCCATGCAATATTTTGGTCATTTTATCAGTAGGAAATTGAGATGCAATTAGTCTAAGTGCATAATGTGGTTGCACAGAAAGGCTGTTTTAGAAGAAATAGTTATATTAAGCCAGACCACCAACACCAGGCTTTTACCTGCCACAGAAGAAAAAATACTATAAAATAATATCTATCTTTTGAAAACATGAAAGATACAGGCAACAACAGAAATACAGACTCAAGTTGTTTCAGCTTCTCTACAAAAAAACACTGCAAGGGTCTGAAGCACCTTAGAAATAATAATGGTCTTTCAGGTTCTTTAGGATTTATGAGACACTAGAGTTGCCTCTAGGTAGTTTACTTGACTGACTACTTCTAAAATTCTCAATGATTGCTGAAAAAACAGACAACTCATGCTGCATACCCACACGGATGACCAAAGGCTTTCTGCAATTCATTTTTTTTTTTTTTTGCTTTGTGCCACACTTAGGTAACATCTTCCCCGAAAACATTATTTCTTTTATGGGCATCATCATCTCTGTTTCCCAAGCATGGATATTTCATTTCAAGGCACCATGAAAGACATAACTTTTCAATTTATCCTGATTTTATAAATACAATAACACAGTACTCTGTTTCTGATTAACATGAATAAAATATCAGCTTCAGACTCTGAGGGCTTCTAAATCTTCACTCCATTAAGGGACCCTGGCAGTGCTCCCTTTTTTTTTTCCTTTTGGCAATTTTTCAGTATGCTAGGGAAGTGAGACTCCCTATCTCAGATACATCCTGTTTCCCACTAGTTCCTTCTCCTCTGGGTCTCTTAAATGAAGAAGCCTTACTGAGTTCACAGTAATCTCCCTCCATCTCCTTTGTGCACACTGCCATCCTGAACGGACTGGGGAGGATGGCTATTTTTGAAGCTTCTGTGAGCACTGACATACATGAAAAAGATGACAAAGAGAGAGGGAGAAAAAGAGACTGGCACATGTAACGGGAATGGAGACACAAAGATACCAAAGGGTACACTGAGACGAATAAGAGGGCTAGTTACGGTTAGAACTGTTGAGCAGCAATAAAAACTTGTAAAAGAAGACTTATGTCAGGCATAACCTCTGAGAAACACGCTATTTATTTCATCCTTCTCACAAGCTTTCTCTTTCATCCTCATAATTCTTTTATGTAGACTATGGTCTGCAATGTAGATGTCTGAGTGGATTAGAGTTTTTTAAGAGAAAACTGAACTCTGAAAAAATCTGCTATTGCAGGGTGTTGTCGTACAATTTGTGATGATTGTGATTGACAGCTAGCAAGAGGTAGTTTTTGAAGCTTCTTCCTAATGTGTTTACCTTCCCTTTTCATCCTGTCATACTGGTATTCTTCTAGACTTTTCACAAAAGGTATTTTATATGTAGTTCATGAATTTTAGGTACTTTAGGTTAAAAAAATATTGATCAACAGCCTGTGTCTACAGTGGAGTGCTGATTATTTGAGATCCACCTTTATAGTTTGCTTCTTTTAAAAACCTCTTCCTTAATGAGTACCCTCAATTTCAGTATATAAAATATAGGAATCACAGACCCAGCCTTCTGAAATATATAAATAAATCAAAGGACACAGGGAATAGGATGGGTCCTAGGTCCCTTATGTCCATTAAGAGTCCTACGGATCTTTTCTTTATGACCAAAGTGCCTTCCTTTCTTCGTTCAAAGAGATGCTACTTCTAGATGGAATAGCACATTTAACATGGAATTCTCAGTGTTAAATATGTGAGGTGTTTCATTCATAAAATGTAGCAACCAAATTCAAAACTATGAATGACTATGTTCTATGTTAATGCCACAGCATTTAACCAGCATGTGAAATGCCAAAACATAACTGCGTTCGCCAAAACAAATCCAAATATTAGACCTTGCCCTCTCCAGCAAGACATTGCTTACTTGTGTCATGAGAGAGATATAACACAGACCTGTCTTCATCATTATATACTGTTCACATTAAGTCTGTTTTCTTAATAGATATATAGCAAGAATATGTATTTTGACTTCTATCGACCAATTCTAGCAGATACTTTAGATCCATATGGACTAAATAAAAAATCCAAAGCTGTTTGAGAATTCCATGAAAAGCAGGCCCTCATCTAATTACAGCAATTCTAATCCACTCTAAAAAATACAAAAAAGATTAAAATAAAATGTCAAAGTATAAATATTCCCTGTTCCCATTCTTATGTTATTGTGAATACTGATTCTGAAAGACAGCCGAATACGCATGTGTTATCATACACCAGCTCAATTTAGTTCCTCCAGTAACTTTCAAAATATATGTTCTTGTGCTTAGTGCTGTAGAGTACGTACTAAATAAGCAGAAGGTGTACAAACCCTTTTGCAAAAGGAGAAAATAGAAATACATGTACATGAAATCTTAAAAATCTGTATCCCTAAAAACTTTCTCCACAACGATGAAACATTGCATTGTGCATCTCTTTCTAGCTGTGCTGGATGAGCCTGGCTCATTCAACAGACTTTATAAGGATTTCTCCAGCTAAGTGCCTTTCCCTGTAATTCCCTGGTTTCATGATATCGGAAGAAACTTTAAAATACTTTATTTAAAGAAGATATTACTTATAGTTTTATTCACTTGTATTTTCTAAAATATTTTGATTTTTTTTCCATTTTGTTTTTATGCTATCCACACACAAGATTTCCAATAGAGAACACAAGGTATGCATTGCTTAGCTATTGAGAAGAAACATCAATATTTAAAACCTTAAATTTTTTAAGGTTTTAAACCATATTTTTTTTTGGTTTTAAACCAAAATTTAAAACTTAAACCAGCAATATTTAAGTAAATATGACTCTAATACAATATTTTTGTACTTTGTTTGGCAGGAAAAGTGAAGTAACTGAGGATTTCTCACATGAAAGCCTAATTTTCTTAAAACTGATAATTTGGTTAATATGGTAGGATAGGTTGAACAGTCTATGAATTTTTACATTTTAGAAGATGCCTTAAGAAACATACAGAACTTCATTTTCTTGTGAAGACTGAGTCTTTGAAACTTAGAAATGTTCCTTAGGAGATTAGGTAGAGAAGCTACTGAAAAAAGTAGGACAAATCCTACTTACATACACTTGACATCAGGCATTTGCTTTTTAAAATGACACTGGGCTTCAGTTTTCAAGGAACAAGAAGACATTACTCTGGATCTTTTAATAATTAAAAAAACCAAACCAAACCAAAACAAAACCCAAGAAAACTACAGCTTCTAAGGGAAGCCACAGCTGGGAATCTTTGAGTTTCAGGGAAGTTTTATTCCTGATACCTACTGCAGATTTAGGAGGGCTTACACCAGGAAGTCTTTATTTGGCTCAATCAGTCACATAGCCGCTGTAGTTGCCAGTCTCTAGATCTGATTAGCAATGAGGCCAAGCACAAATTAACATATACAGATTCACATCACAGAGCAATAACAGCCACATGGACCAACGTGGACAGAGAACAATGCCTTTATCAACATCAATATAGGCAGAATCAGCATTCACATGAGCTGCAGGACAGAATCATCTTGTTTCTTCTGTTTAGCTAGTCTGTAGTCTGCTGGTGGTTATACACACGTGTACATACACACACCCCTTTAAGGAATAGACCTCAACAGGAGGTAGGAAGCTTTGCAGTGATCAGGTGTAGAACTCAGTCATGCAAGTGTACTGACTACCATCCTGCTTACATTCAAACAGTCCCTTTTAACCTCACTTGCCTCCATTTTCCCATGCTCCTTCCCTATTTACCTCTGTTTTTTTGTACTTATCTTCTCCTAGATAATAAAACACAAAACAGCCTTAATACTTTCTTCCTTCTGGTTACAGTTTTGTTCCTTCTGTATCCAAATTTGCTATTTTTGATAAAGTTACTGACATTTTTCATGTATAGATGGTATTTCTGATATGTTTACCTGGGTGCTGTGTGAATCCAAAATGAACTCCACTAATTATCTGTAACAGTTGACCAACCGTAATCTCGGCAATCCAGCCATGCCTCATCCTTGTGATATTATACTGAAAACTGTTTTTTGGAGCTTCTCACTCTTATTTGTTTTGTCCAGAAATAGCTCATCCCATGTTCAGTAATTTTTTACGTTCCATTCTGTCCATTCTTTAGAACATGGGCATAACCTCTCTGCATACCTTAACAACAAAAAAGTCTCCTTGCACCATCTTTCTTCTCTCATATATGTATAATTCCAGACACAAAGTGCCATGTAATTTACCCCAAATACTATGAGAATAATTTCACTCTTTTACATATTCAACTTTTTCAACTCTATTTCTATTTCAGCTCTATTTCTAACATTTTCTAAGAAAAGCTACAGCTCTATTTCCACAATTACTGCCAAAAAAAAGACACTTTTTCTACTTTTGAAAAAACTTTAAATAAAAAGTTGTCAATCAGATATATCTACCACTAAGTCACTACCATTATAAATAATTTTAAAAATTTTTCTCAGATTTTTAAGACTGATGGCTGTCACAGCCAGGCTTCAAATAGCAGTTAAAATTAGACTTAATCCTCTAACACGTTTCTTATTCTATGCCACATCGTATTGCTTCTAACAACAATGTCCTTTTCCCTTGCTGTTCTGTGAAACATAACTCATGACAATGAAGCCAGCTACCCCAGTTGTTTCCTGCATACATATTGCGTGCATTAGCATTTCAGTCTTGTGAGTTATACTGTAACTGTCTTACAGTGCTGAAAGAAATCTTGTTGGAATTCAAAAGGGTGAGATTTATAGGTCTAGATTTGGAGAGCATAATACAGCTTGTCCAGTTGTCACATTGCAAACTGGAGAAGGAAGCACCTTTTGAACTACTACTGTAATGAGGTTAAACTAAAAAACAGCTGATGTCAATGAAGACTGATATTCTGACCATATTTTTGCTCTTTTTAAGGAAGACATGCAAAAGGAGGCTGTAGGCAAAAATAGGCTGAGGGCAAATGGGACCTGTATTGAACATCTGTGCTTGCTTTTTTTTCCCCTGTTACTAAAAAGAATGTTAAGCTGGTGATTTTAAATGATTTAAGCTTGACAGTGTTAGGTCTAATAATAGCAAGCCAAAGAACATCTGGTGTGGAGCAAATGAAATTATTTGGTATAACACTTAAAAATCTGCAAGTAGGGAACTTTTTTGATGCTTCTAAACGACATGTTGAGCCATCATTTTTCATTAATAATATGACAAGATGGGGTGTGGATCTCTCATGAAATTTCTGTTATATTACTAGCCAAGTTTTTTTTTTTTTCATTAGAAAGCTTATCATAAAGGCAGGTATTATGCCTCCTCAAATATTCTCACTCATTTATGGAGATAATTGTTTTCTTAATGTTAAGCTTATTTTTGTTTCATCCCCTTTTCTGTTACTTTTTTGTAAGCTCAATGTGAATGCCATATTGAAAAATTATGAAGATACACCTGGGAGTATCAGAAAAATTAAGATTTGGCTACAAACCACAAATTCCCCAGCAGGAGCTGCAGAAAACTCAAACCAAATATGAGGGTAAAATGCTGAAAGTCCTTAGTAATGTTAAAGGCACATTTCATTGGTTTTTTCATGTTACCTATCTCAGCTACTTGCTCAAGGACCTGTTTATAACCTCAGTTTTTCTACTGTAAGTTTAATGTATAAATAAAATATTCCCAATTTTTTCTATCTAGAATTTATCATCATAAATCAGTCCAAATTCTATAGATAGTCATAAAGTTCCAATAAATCTAGAGAAAATCAGAAGTAGAGCAAATATGCATATATGTATAATATTTCAAGCCTTTTTGTACAAAATTCTTGACATGTACAAACTCTTCTAAACACCCTATTTTTCTCCACAGGCAGAAGCCCAACTCAGCAATATACCATCTAAAAGTTACTCACTGGTATTTAAACCAGAACAAAAAAAGTTTCAGGACAATCCATACATGAGTACATTTTTCACTGCTCTGATAGAATCTTAAACCAAAATTCTTTATCAAAGATAGTTTAAATTATTTTCCTATTTCCTCTATTTCATCGTATTGAGATGAGGTCTTTAATTGGTTGATTCTGTATGTATGTATATGCATGTGTGTACATGCATATATTTAATTGGAATGTAAAGACATTAGAGGTGAACACAGAATCTGAGCTTGAAAAACATAGAAATACATAATTGTTTTTATTAAATAAAACATTATTGTGGTATTGAATATGTCTGACAGATCTTAAAGATTGCTTGAAATAATTTTTGTATTTTGCACATATTATTACACTTAGCAAGCATAGCTAATTGGCATAACTAAAGTACATGAATAACAATGTGGCTTAAAACTACAAAAGAAAAGGAAATTATGTTTATTTCTTATAAATAAATTATTAGCTACTATGTATTATTTATGTTGCACAAATTTAAGCAATGTATAATACATGAGGATAAATTTACTATATTTGGAACAAAATTAACTGAGCTGTCTCTTAGGACCTTTATTAATATTGCAAAATTGGTATTATAGTCCTGTATAATTGATTTTTAAAGACTATTTTGCATATGTTTTCCTAAATCACATCACTTAAGCTAGTAAATGTTACATATCATGTGCTCGGTTGATAGTACCAAGACAAAGGTGTGTAGTGAAGCATGAGACAAAGTTCCTTAAAATTCTTGGAAATTGGGTTAACTTTACACAAAATATGAAATGCCATTTTTTCTGTGAAAAACTCATAACAAGTTATGAAACAAGAAGAAAAAGCACTTTCCTAGCTGTCTAACCCTAACTTGTAATGTTTCTATGATCTATATATTCTATTCAAATTGCAATAATGAAGTGTTGAGGAGATTACAGATATTTTAAATCCTCTTATTGGGCAAAAAAACCCCCATACTACTATTCATGTAGTTCCTGAAGACTGTGACAGTAGCTGTGATGAGATTTAGGTTCTAGAAGTTAGAATATTTTCTTAGAAAAGTAATGGTAGATGTATTATCTTTGAGAGAGATTTTGAGATCCAAGTGGTTTCACAGGTGCTTCTATAAGACTAAGAAAGGATGTGAACAATTTCTGTAGTAGAGGACAATGACCAATTTTCTTCTATCTATCCTTTAATATTTTAAAATGTTAAGGAATCAATTATTGGAAAGTACATCTATTGAAAGTGAGATAATAATGAAACTTCCCTCTCATCATAAGAGGCAAAATATTTTTCATTAGCAATGAAAACTGTTGTCTTCTTTAGTCTAAATACTCATCCCAATCTATATAAATAAATGTTAAAGATGTATTTTAATAAATTTTTTGTACATTCCAGTTTGAGTACTCTTTTACAACAGTTTCATACAGTGTAGGAATAAATATTTACAGTTCAGGAATTTTATAATTTCAGATTAGTTTTCATGTGACAATTCCCTTTGCTCTGGAAAAAATCCACCTCTGGATTCATGTCAGTTTTGTTTCACATAACTTTTGGAGCAAAGGTGTCTCCCATATCACATCAGTTCATCCCATGGAAATGCTAGACATTATAATCCTCAAATACTGGGAATATATACTATTGTTTTCCTCAGATGTGTTAGTACTGTTTAAGGCAAACTAATTAGAAATTTTCATGGTCATTTAGAGGTGTATATATAAAGGGAAAAGAAGAAAAAATATTGCTAGACAATAATCCTAGCTCTTGCATTTTAACTCCATACCAATAAATTATATCAAAAAAGATCTTGTTGTCACACCAGTTGCTGCAATATTTGGCACCAGAATATGAGTCAGTTATGGAATGGAAGTACAGACCCATAGGTTCTTGGCTGCCATAGTGTTAAAGCTTAGTGCCTTTTCTTTAAATCAAAACTATTAAGGTGTTTTGTGTTCAGTATTGTAACCAGCTGAGAATCTGTAGGTGAGTGGGCATTTTAAAACATCTCTTGTCTACTGGGAAATGATTAAAGCCCTATGATTTCTACACTTGCTTTTGTTATCTCAAATGTCACCGTGATTGATGGCAAGACATCTTTTCTTCTGTAATGTTTTGGACTTTGTTGTTTGCCTTAGAGAAGATAATGTAGCCACAGCAAAATGTGAAATGACAAATAAATAATTTGTCTTGTTTTCTCTCCCAGGTTGCAGCTAGAATAGTCAGGATACACTTGTTCACCTACCTCACAATTGCTTTTGATAACATTCTGGTGACTGACATCAGACATGTGCAACACATAATCAAAAAATTGGAGGAGAAATCTGCATTCCTCCTGGAAATACAAGGTATTTTGTTGCCTGAATAGTATGGCAGTTAGTTTCTTACTAAATTTTCTGTAAATTTCATGAAAAAAGCAAGTAAAAAAGCTCAAACCAAAGGAAACAAAGCACACTGAAAAAAAGATGTAACTTTTTTCTTTGAAACCTTCTTATTCAAGAATCTTGATTTATTCAAAACATTCTTGTCTACCAGTAACAGGATTTTTTTATAGTTTACGGTTTATTTTCTTTTTTCTGAGAAAAAATATCTGAGGTAGCAATGTGCCACTACCTTGCTTTACAGCAGACAAAGGTGCTCAGGTGCCAAATGTTAATCCTCCAAGTTTGGTATAGACAGGCAGTTAATGACTGCCAGATATGATGAACTTCTTTATTTTCCCAATATCTCTATCAGCCCAATACTGATCCCTTAATCTCAGACAGGAAATAGTGAGAACTAGAGAAGATCATGAGAAGGGTAACAGGAAAAATAAAAGCTTTGATTAGCTTCAGTACAGGGAATAATTAAATATACAAGAATGTTTTAGACCGAAAAACACGTGACTGTAAAGTAGTATGTATAAGTGTATGTGTTGTGTGAATAAAGATGAATACAGACAATTTTTCTTTGTTTCTTCAAAATAAAGAAAAAAGTAACAAAAGTATTCTAGTACATCTCACATTTGAAACATATAAAAACAGATGTATAGTTTAACTGTTGAACTTTGTTGCATCATACAAAGACTGAGTTGCAAAAGAATTAGAAAAAAAAGTGCATAAAGTGCACCAAGACCTATAAAACATATCAGTGCAAATTTAGTACCTACATTTTTATTAGTTGGAATACCTTTACAATCAGAAAGAAGAAAAAGGTATTTTTGGGATAGAAATTATATCATTCTGAAACACCCCAACCCCATTGCCCCTTTATCCAGAAACATCCAGTCCCTACTTGGGCTCTTCTGTAGCTCAGTCCTGTGCTTAGCTCTGCCTTCTGCTGATCCTGATAGACTGGATTTTTCTAAATGAACCTCAAACTGTCCCTGATACCTTGAATGTTTTGTGATGAAAGGAACTGCCAATGGGAGCAGCAGCTACCACCGTTCATGCTATGCTTATCCCATAGATAAGCAGAGGCTGTAGGACCATACTCAGCTGGCGAGACCACTGCCCTGCCCTGCTCTTGCTGCTCCCCAACAGAAGGTTAAAATAGAAGGTTAAAATAGATCTTAAGAATATCTTTTTTCTTTTTTTTTTCCTAGATTTAGATGATGATGCCTTACATTGGGAAAATGCAAGGTTTTCTTTAACCTCATCAAACATGTTTGACTGGAAAGCTGGTGATGTTCCTTTCCAGACACAAGTAAGATATTAGTCTAAACAGACTCTTAGTCTAAGCTGGTACATTCTTGTGCTCTTCAGTAAGCAGAAACCCCCTGATATAGTATTCTGTGGTGCCTTCTTCAACAATGTCTACCCCAAATGTAAATAATTTTGTAATATGAAAACTGACATAAGAGCAGAAATACTATTAGAGAGAATAATTCATTTTCTGTGCCCACTAAGCAAAATATGCTTTGGTCACTTAAAAATAACATTTTTGATTCCTTTAATTTCACTGCAAAAAGTACACGTTGGTCTCAATTGCATTTGGCCTCTTTTTTACTATGAGGAAATGGTAGTCTCTATTTAAAAAAAAATAACACTGTAAGATGCCAAACAGTCTGTTTAACCAAAATTTCTCCTCTTTTTAATGACCTATTCAGTAATTGCAATTTCTGTATCAATCAATGACATGAGGTTAACTAGCAGGAAGAATTGTCCTTGTGAAACATGGACAGATCCCTGAAACAGAATAATAAGTGCTAGGATGCAGGCAACTTCCAGTTGAGTGGGAGAATAAGAAGTGTAGATAGGGTGTCAGTCTTTGCAGAGAAACGAATAAAATCTCATGTCTTAGATTGATGGTATAAAAGACCTTGTATAACAGAGAAACAAAGTTCTCTATGTAAAACTGAAAGTTACTTATAGACTGTGTGTCAATCAGACCATTCTTCATAGCTGACAGTTTCTAAAGGAATTAGGGAAAAAAATTCTAATGTCACAGACAGAGGCTCTAAGAGCAAAATGTTTCTCTTCAGATTTTTCATCCTCAGTAGAATTCTGGTAGGCTTGACTGATCCTTCTGAACATAGAAGTTTTGACTTGGTCACCTACCAACATAGAAAAATCCTTTGATTCACATTATATGACTTTACTTGCAAAAATCATGCTGTTGAACAAACAGTTCTATGGTTCCATTATAAGAAATTATCTGAAGAAAGGATTAATGGTCTGGACAAAAGAACAAGAAAAATTCCATATTGGGGTGAAAAAAAAACCTTGTATGGTTAAGCTACATAAATACATTTTGGATAAATTTCTGCTGGTAAGAGAAAGGATGAAATTAGAGCTGGTGCCTCTGTTTCTGTGGATAGAGACACAGTTCATATTCCCAGATTTAATGAACAGTTTTGTAGAATTTTATTTAAAACTTGTTGAATATGAAAATGAAATATCGGGTTAAGCGTGAGACCATGAGCTCAGCAGTTTAGGAAATATCATTATCTTCCTGGATTATCCAGGAATGTGGAAATATTTGTATAATACTAACTAGTTATTACATTATTGTTTGTCTCAGTAGATATAAAAAAAAGACATTCAGGTACTCTTTTTTTGCTAATTATTACAAGAATTGTTGATATAATGCAATTTGCCACTGAATGAAAATAATCTTGTAAAAATAAATTTATTCTCATAGTCTATGACAGGCATATTTCTCAAATATAAGAGCATTCACTAGTATAAAATAATTAGTTAACTATCAAGTATCATAATGGAGACGCAATTAATAATGTGGTAGTTTTTCCCTTTAAAATGCATGCCTTCTTGATTCCTATGGGATTTTTGCATATATCATTTTGACACAGCCTTCCACATAGCAACCCTTCAGGGAGAAAAATCCTTTGATTTGTGCCTTTCAAATGGCAACTTCAAGTGGGGGAATGCTCAAAATACCCTGTATCTCTCTCTGCATTCCTTAGAGGTCAAAGAGTTTTGCTTCCTTTGGAGAAGGTTTGCAACTTCAGAGTAGCTGAAATAATTTCTGTTGACCCCAGGCTTGTATTACATCAAAAGAAGAGATTTTAAAAGGACATAAAAATATAA
Organism: Ploceus nigricollis; assembly: GCA_013399945.1. NCBI lineage: Eukaryota > Metazoa > Chordata > Aves > Passeriformes > Ploceidae > Ploceus > Ploceus nigricollis. The sequence continues at coordinate 27,094 of VXBC01010423.1, read as the reverse complement.
TGAAAATGTGCAACTAAATAAAAAAACCAAAAAACACATGGCATACTGAATAAGTCTCAGTCTTTATTCCTTGTATTTTGTGCTTCTTTAGCTTATTGATTCTATTTTCTAATGTTGTGATGCCATGTTTTCTCTGAGTGGTTTTCTAATATTATTAACTTTCTTCTTTTGACATAGTAAGACATCTATATGTACAATTTGAATAACACCAGAACATTTAAGTATTCACTTGGTTCCTATGGAAACCTTTCTTGTTCATCCTTTCCAGAAAGAAAATGTGAGGGCAACTAGTCCTTGAAAAATATTTGCACCGAAAAACTCTCTACTTCTGCTATTTCAGTCTGCATATTATTGAAACCTGAGTAAACACCTAGCCAAAGTCAAGCCCTAATCCCTCTTCTTCCATTCTAAGATCATTCTGCCACTGCACAAAGGTTCCTAGGGTTTTTTATTTTTTCTGTATGTAAAGTTCTTACAGCTAATTAATGAGTTTTTTCTTTCCCATCCATTCTTAAGTGCAGCTAAACTCTGAGTGTCTTGATCATGATTTCAAAATAAATTCCAGTAAATTGAGATATGCAAGCCTGTTGTGTTGCATTTCACAATGTAAAAAATAGATTTTTATACTTAATTTTAATTTATCAATTTAATTGATATTAATAGTTGATATATACCAGGATCATTGTCACAAAATTAGCAACCTTTGCAATTTAAAATATTTCCCCCTCTACATCGCCTATAGTATTCTCATAGAAATCTGTTCAGACAATTTCCAGCATATCTTTGGTGCCATATAACAGATAAGAATTTTGTCATTTATTTCAACAAAGCCAAATTTGATCCCTGTTGTTTTGTTACTGCCATGTTCACATAGACTTACCAAGAGTTGCCAAATGCACACAATGACTTCCAGTTTCTGCCTCTCTTTCATCAGCTGATGTGCTTATTACAAGACAAAATGATTACCCTGTGAGCTGCCATTTCTAATTCTTCCTGCAGAATGTTTTAAAATGTCCAATACTTAAATAAAAACTGCTGAGGAAGTTTTCAGGCACAGGGAGAGCACTTAGACAAGCAGGTAAGAACAATATCTTCAGTACTGTATTTCATATCTAACATGGTTTTCCACCAGTCAGAAAGGGATAGAGGGTAGGCTGATTCCTTTTGTATTGCATTGGCCAAGCAATTGTCATTAACTTAAACTTCACTAGAATCCCGGAATGCTTAACACTTGTGTTTGGAAATAATTTAATTCCTATTATTCATAATTTGGCTTTTTGTCACAATAAGAAAAAAATAAAGTATTTTTTTTAAACAGAATTTATTTTTTGCAAGGAAACTTTCATTTTGTCTGTTAATAAATAATCACTGGGAAAAGGAACATGAAGTCACAAATAGAAAGAATGTCTTACAAATAATAAATATAAAACAACACAAGAAGAAACAAGAAAGCAACTTAGAAGATATGTAAAAGAGAAAATTATGAATTGTCAAAAAAAAAGATAACAGCTAGTTAAAAATGCACAACTGAAATCAGCTCAAGAGACAGCCATATAAATTCAATATAAATTTATAAAATGTATTCCAAATTGTGATGCATATAGATGAATAACTCAGAGCACCATTCTTGGTAAGATGTGAGATAATGTGCTCGTTGTCCTTTAAGAAGATAGACCTTGTTATTAAGAAGATTTCTAAACTCATTTTTTTGAACTAGCACTATATGAATCTTTATCCTTGTCTTGCGTGTCTAAGTGAAGACAGCATCCTGAAATTCAGCTAATGGGGAATGAAAATAATCTTGTGGAAGTATGAGTTCCATATATTCCAAATCAGGAAACATCCATAAAAATGTCATACAATGGAAAAAATGGGATTTTGAAAAATCCTACATGATTTTCAGTAAGGACAAATCTAATATAGCTTTTAGTATTTTACATCAGATTCTAGATCTTACAATTTTTATTTGGGATGTTTTATATAATACATATGAAATTTATGACAAGTGCCAGGAACAATATTGATAGGGTCTGTCAAGTGTATTTGAGAATATTGAGTAATAGTAAACCAGAAGAAAAAAGTATTATAATACGTAAGAAGCTTAATTACCCATAATGAAAACCTCCCCTAGTATTAACCAATATTTATTTCTTTCTGTGATTTAATTTGATTTTATCTAACAAAAGTATCTGACATAATTTTAGGTTTAATGGAAATTTCCAATAGAAGAACTGAAAATTTCTGCCTGTCAAGCTGTTTTCTAGAAGTAGTCCACATATTTGACATTAGGAGGATCCAGAATATTGAGATATAAATCTGGCAAAAAATAGCTAAATCACACACATTGAACTTCCTTCAAATCACAGAAATTTACATTGAGTTCATTTAAAATTCACTGAATTCATGAAAAATGTCAAATACAGGAACTAATGATCTAGTACTGGAACTGTTTGACCTGAAAAAGTTATTGTTATGCAGAACAAGGAAATATTTGCTTTCCAAATGAAAAGCAATTAAATATATTATGGAGACAAAATACTTAACAATAGACCCATTTTATTGCTGCAAATTAATTTTCCTATAAATACTATTAAAGTAGTATTTGAGAATTTTTTTCATCCATATAGTATAATTAAGACAGGTCTTGAAACTAATGACAGATGTGTGAGATGGCAATGACATATGTCTCCAATGAGAAACTAAGATGCATCTGAAGAGAGGAACTCAGAGCTCAAATAGTGGTTGAAGTGAATGCATAACAAATTATTCCTTCACCACTCAAGGGTACAGAGTCTACATGTGTTTGCACAGAAGTCTAATGAGCAGTGAAAATTATAACATATTGTAAATCCACAGCACTGAAGCATTGATTTATAAAGGCAATAAAACACACACCAAAAAAAAGTGCTATTGTTTGCTAATTCTTTTTTTTATGGTTACCAACAAATTCAGAACTGAGTGCAAGTGAACATGATGTTTCTTCCATTAGAAGAGTAAAGTTCAGCTGATGTCTCACAGGACTCCCTGACCTGAGGGAAGAAGTTGTTATCTCAGTTAATTGAATTCTTTGGTGGGAATCCAACTAATTAGTCTTCTATTTCCTCACCAAAAGAAAAACAGCTCTTCTATCAGTGGATAAGAAATAGGGGGCAATGGAGGTGAGAGGATGGGACGCATAAAAGTGGTAGAATAATCTGGAAGTCTTCATCTTTCCCTCAAAAAAGCCAAACCAAACAAACAAAAAAACCCACACTAAAAAAAACCAAACCAAACCAAAACAAAACAGAAAAAAACCCAAAAAAGCCAACAACAACAACAAAAAAAACACACCAAAACCAAACCAACCACAAAACCCTGAGTAATCGGAGTGCCCCAAGTTAATTGAAATTTGCAGCTTGTTTTAACAATCAAATACAGACCTGCAAAAGATAGTAAATACAAAACTATAATTTTGGTTCAAAAGTCTAATAGCGTTGATAACCTAGGAAGGATGTTGCACGCAACTGTCAAGTTAGATTCCTTCACAGATAACTGGGGAGGCTCTTTGTGCTATTGTTTCCTTATACATGAAATGTCATCAATAAAATAGAGATTGATTGTCTTGGAATAGAGTATGCTGAATAAAAGAGGATTCTGTGCAGAGCAATCTGACTATCAGTCCACTAACAGAAGCTTAGCATGATGAAGAACATCTTGCATTGTTTGGATTCAATCCATCATTAAACATAAATGAGAGGAAGACTGAGATACACAAATGTGCAAATGCCACATGGATGGATATATTAAGGAATCTGTAACCATCTGGACTCAATATGAAACCTAAAATATGCCCATTTATCAAATTATAATTCCCATGCAACATATCACATCAGTATTTCAGAGCTGATTAAAAGTAAATTGTTTAGAATTTGTCAAACTGAGTAGCGAAGCAATTTGTATACTTTTGTTATGTACCATATATTCTTCAGAGTTTATTTTATTCTCTACTAGAAACATGCAGCAATGAATGCCCTGGTCCTGCAGAGTCTTGTACATGTGTTTTAATGGACTCAGGCATTAGTTTTAATAACATTAATAGGATTGTTCAATCAATGAAATAAAACTTGTGCATGAATATTTACAACATATAAGTTTGAAAAAGAAGCATTTTAAGACTGAACTCTGAAAGAATAACTCTCAAGGAACATGGAGATATCAGAGGCAAGCCCAGAAGTTGTCAGTGACCATTTGAATTTTAAGATATGTATCATAATGAGATAACATTGCCTAACTTCTGAAACTAAGAGACTGGAATGAGCCATCTATGTATCTATTCCTCATGTCTCCACCTCCTCATTGGGGTTGATTTTACAGGTTTAAATTAGTCGTATTTAAACTTACTGAATTAGTTAACTAATTAATTGATTAGATTATGTTCAAGACATAATTTCATTATAATTTGTGCTTTACCAAATAGGTACTGAATAATGGTTTTAACTCAGTCTACATAAAAGTGTATTTTATAATGGAAGTGTATCATACATGCAATAAAAGTTTTGTTGTACAATATAACCTATGAGACAAATGTCTAAAACTACATTTTGAAAGGAGAGTTACATAAGGAAAACAAAGTTTGAGAAGAAGAGAGTGAAAACCTTTAATTGTTTATAAAGTTTTAAAATTGAAACAGATTTCTAGCAATCTGTATATCAGAGTTCCATATAGAGCAAATTCTATATCATAATTAGATGTAGAAATATAAATGTCAAAGTACAAACTCAGTAAAGTTGAAAAAGATTAAAATAATTTATTTTTTAAATGTTTTTAGGCAATGAGGCTCTCAGACATCTTCACATAGTTTAAAAAGGTGAGATGAAGGGTATAAGAAAAGTTGAAACAACTTGGACAGTTTAAAGTAAATTATTAACAACAATAAAAAAAGAGGACACTAAAAACTTCCTAGAAGTAAAAGGATATCTAATGACAGCAATAATGTATAAGTCATAGTCTCATCTACATAGTAATGATGTAAGGATGAAATTCATTCCAGGAAATGTGCTAATGGCAGGGAGGAGCAGTCAGCTGTTATTCTGAAGGAAGCTTTGATTCATATGAAAACATATATTCCTCTCATTACAGGACTGTAAAGAAAGACAGATTTTAATCTAGATTAGCTAGATTTTCTTCTGTGGAACTTTATATTGAACAAGATTTTCATTACAATTTTGAACAAGGCTACAATTTTTCTCTAGTAATACAAAACCGTCAGTGCCAGTCAAGTACTGTACCTAGAGAGTATCTGTTGACTGACAGCTTTTAAACCAATAGTAAATTGCCCAAGGAACTACTAAGACATCAAACCTCATTGGAATGCATCAAGTCTCATCATTAAGAATGCCAGCTGGGAACTCCAAAGGATTATGTTGCTCTTACTGTTTAACAAGAATAAGAAAGCACTGCCATAGCACTATTACACAAACTAATTTTTCTGAGTTAATTTAATTCTTTTTCCTTTTCAGCTTCTCAGCTCCACTGGTCACTTCTCCTTTAGAATGTTTTTCATGCCTTTAATCACTGTAAGCAGTAGTAATAGCTCTCTAACAGAATAAGTAGCTGGGCAAGTGATTTAGATGAATATTTTCTCTGCATAATCAAATAGCTGGCAATAATATGGAGCATATTTTACTCCCAAACACAACAATATGAACCAAAGTTAAGTCCTTGCACTTAGGTTATCATTGATCACTTGTCACTAGCGGGGTTCTGTAGGACTCCATGCTCGGCCCTGTGCTCTTCAACATCTTTGTAAATTATTTGGATGCAGGACTGGAAGGGATATTAAGCAAGTTTTCTGATAATACTAAATTGGGAGTAGCTGTTGACTCCCTTGAAATCAGAGAGGTCCTGTAGAGAGACCTTGACAAATTAGACATCTGAGCAATCAGGAACTGTATGATGTTTAACAAAGACAAGTGCCAGATCCTGTACCTGGAATGAGGCATTCCTGGATGCCCATATAGATTGGGTGGTGATATGCTGGAAAGCAATGCTGTGGAAAGGGACCTGAGGGTCCTCACTGATGGTGAATTGAATGTGTTCTGGCAGCCAGGAGGGCCAGCTGTGTCCTGGGGTGCATCAGGCACAGCATTGCCCACCGGGCAAGGGGGTGGCTTGTCCCATTCTGCTCTGCACTGGGGCAGCCTCACCTAGAGTGCTGGGGGGCCGTTTTGGGCCCTACATTGTAAGAAGGATATAAAGTTACTGGAGTGTATCCAAAAGAGGGCTATATAGTGAAGGGTCTTGAGAGGAAACCATACGAGTAGCACCTGGTTTGTTCAGCCTGGAGGAGACTGAAGCAAGATCCTATCCCAGTCTACAGCTTCCTCACAGAGGGAAGTGGAGGGGCAGATGCTGATCTCTTTTCTATCATGACCAGTGACAGGACCTGAGGAAACTGCATGAAGTTCTGTCAGGGGAAGTTTAGATTGGATATTAGGAAAAAATTATTCACCCGGAGGGTGATTGAGCACTGGAACAGGTTCCCCAGGGAAGCAGCCACAGCATCAATCTTGACAGAGTTCAAGAAACATTTGGAAAATGCACTCAGGCGTATGCTGTGATTTTTGGGGTTGTCCTGTGCTGAGCCAGAAACAGCACTTGATGATCCTAGTGGCTGCCTTCCAGTTCAGGACATTCTATGATCCTATGAGTCTATGGCTTTTTTTCCATTGATTACCATAACTGGCATGCTGGCATTCTGTGGTGCCAACAGAGTAAAGATCATAAATGCTTATGCACAAAATTCTGAGCTGAAATTTTAAGTCAGATTTATCAGGCTGTGAACAACAAAGAACATATTTTCAGCATTTATTTTATTAAGTCTATCGCTAGTAATTCATGTTTTCCATAAAAGTCAAATTATTAATTTTGGTTTTATAGAGAGGCATAGAGAAACATTTTCAAGTAAAAGTGGGATCCAATATTCTGAGAAAGGAATTGACAGATCTACTCTTGAGGAAACAAGAGTAGAAGGGAAAACACCAGTCTTAGGTAGAGGTAGCAGTAGTGTACCTGGAGCTTTTTAGTCCTACAAGACACATGACCCTTTTCCAGATTGCAATTAACTAACTCTCTTCTTTCAAAATTGATGGACATATCTTATGAGTTCAGTCCAAAGAGGAGGGGGTATAATTTTCTTCCTAATCCCCTCATATTCTCTTTCATCAGTTCCTTTGCATTTCAGTGATTACACTGCTTGTATAAAGAGACAGGTTCAATTACCTTCTTTATCTCAAAGGATCAGGATCTGTCTCTTCCATTATAATGACCTATCCATAAAGTTATATGTATTTTGGAAAAACCTCAAATTTTTTTTTCTAGAAATCACTTCATTTTATATGGAATAGCTATATATTAATTGAACTCTAAAGAAAAAGAAGAAATGAGATTTTATACCTCTGAAATGGGCACCCACTAGTGAGTAGAGATGTGTTTCTCCTCCTTTTCTTTATTTCACAATACAGAACATTTTATATTCAGTATATACTTAACTTTATTGTCTTCCATAAATTCAGTTTGTGAGCTCAACCACAACATTTTCCAAATGTGCAAATAATATGCCGTTGACAATTTGTGATTGAAATATGTTTCTTCCCTATTTTTTTCTTTTTTTTTCTGACAGTAAATATTATGTGATACAACTCTAATGACCAAATTATCATATCAAAGAAAACCACTGTGGCAAAAGGCACTGATAGGTATCTTTTTCAGCTGCATAGGAGAAGTCAGACTTTAAAGAACACCGTCATCCCAAACTACTTTTTTTTCCCTCAGGGATTTCAAAATTCACATTATAGAACAATGTAGAAAACTTGGCACAATTTAAAAAGATTTTTAGTTTGATGACCAGACTGTTCAGAAATAATATATTTTTTGTTCTCCCTAAAACAAACACTTTTCAAATATTGACTTAATCTGGGAAAAAAAGTATCTCCAAGACTGATTTGGCAAGGCTGTCTCTTGACACAGACAAGACAATGACAGAGGTGCTCTCAAGCACTTGATAGAGAAAGGAGGGTAGTTACAAAATACTTATGGATGAATCCAATCTGTTCAATAGTTCTTTTCTTCTTTTATTATTGTAAAGAATGTGACATAGTCATTAAATGTCAGAGGCCACTGGGAAATTTTGAGGGACATAGTGAACACTTTGTAGGAGTTTCATGGCATCTTTCTCTGCTTGCTTAGTGACTTTCCATTCTCTTAATTAGTTTTCTATTCTCTTAAAATTCTGGGTACTTTTATGTCCTCTTTGTTACACTGTTGCAGGGTATTGTCATGGCTAACAATACGTGGAAGACATTGAACTGAATTTGTGCAGCCTCAGGACTTGGGCTTGTAAAAGTTTGTTTTCTCTTACCTTTTCTTGACCTTGGTGACTTGGTTTAGATATAAGTTCAATTTTTGTAACTAACTGGGAGGCTATGGCTAATTTGTTTACCTTTGTTTGTAATTAGCATGATTTTTAAAATCCACAGGGAAAAATAGACCTGGTGTGAGAGCACAGGCCTTGAGAAGTGGAGACAGAGAATGGTCCTAGAAGAGCACAGCCTCCTGAGGACAAGGGATGGAACAAAGGCCCTGGAACAAGAGACTCACAGCTATCAACAAATCAGCAGGTATCAGTTAAAGAATATCAAACATACAGCTACACTGGTTCTTGGCTAAACACCAGTAAAAGCCACCATATAAAGTAAAACTGGGTGCAATGGGAAGCTGTAGACCAACACAAGGTGTAAAAGTATGTCAGCAGACCTGTAAAAATGAGCATGAGTAGATAAAGGAGGAAGAAGTTATCAACTCTATGCACTATCACTGTATTATCTCCAGTGAAGAACACCAAAGGCTGAAACCCAACCATAACTTCCCTACCACCATGGGAATGAAAGTACCAGCCTTAAGACCTGGAAACAGAAGGTGAAGAGCAGCCCACCACCAGGCAATAGAGTAGAAGCTAGGAAGTGCACATATCACAGTTTTACCTCTGTTAGTACTGAAAGATTTTCCACATAAAAGTATTGTTTCTTTCCTGCTGTCATGGTTTAGGAACAGTACTCTCCCATTCAGTGCTCCCACTGAGACTCTAAACCGTGTGCCACTTGCTCACTTCCCCCTCATCTTCTTCATGCCTGCTGCGTCGGGATGGTGAGGAGAAATGGAGGCAAGGAAGGTAAAGATCACAGGTTGAGATAAAAAAAATTTACTGAAAACAGCAATGAGACAAGAAAACAAACAGTAACAGCAATACTAAAGACAGAGTGTACAAGAAAGAGGCAAATCATTCCCACAGAAACCCCCCAAGAACAGACAATACCTGACCTCTCCTTCAGCCATACTACACCAACCTAGAAGCTAGCTTTTCCTGCATCCTTAAAAAATGATGTGAGTTCATGTAGGATAACCTCTGGATCCTAGCCATGGCCCTCCTGACTACTGCAAAAATTAATCCTGTCCTGACCAGAACTAGAACACCTGCAATAATTAGATCCAGACTAAGTTGGTAGGACTGCTAAGATTTCAATTATACCATCAATAAATTCCTGGCCTTAAATACATATCTTTTAATTGTTCTTTAAAACCATGAGTTTAGATGTTTTGGATCTAGACATAGGTAAGGAAACAAAATTTATTACAGTGATTGCCACACACATAGTGTGTGACTCCCTTCTTACTGGAAGAAGATATGCATGAAGAGGCTACATTGACTTAAACCTGCAGTGAATTTGTCCCACAGGATATGTTTAAATTAATTCTGCCGGAATTTTTTTTAATGAACTATTCATAAAATGTTATGAACAACTTTCACAATTGCCTAGAATTTCTGTAGAAAAAATGTATATCAGTAGATTCAAAGCACTGTGTGGACTTTCCCAGTCTGTTAATATCAGTAAGAATTATTGCCTAGAGTGATACTGAAAAGAAAGAGAAGCTAGATAGAGGACGTAAAAACCTGTCTACATGGTGAGGAAGAATTTATATTATTATTCTGTATTTTTCTTTGTCTTTTTCCTTTCTGTATACATTTGTCTGCCTGTGATTTTTTTTGCAATAAGTGCTGCAGCAATAAAAATGAGATGATGCACATGAGGGTTCAGTCCAATAAAATTGTGAAGAGATCATATTTTGTTCTACTCATTTCTGTTTCCTACTAAAAGAAACAAGGTATTAATGTCAAAATAAATGCTATTCCATTTGATAGACTTAAAGGTCAAACATATCTCTACATTTCAGCAGCTCAGAATACTGGCTGTTAGCACAAAATATTAATATAAGAGTAATCAGAATAATTATCAAAATCTTCATGGTTTTCCCTGAGGCACTGGTATCTAATAAGATTTAGGCTGCTAGAGTTCCACCCACTCTACTTACCTACTTACACTATGGCAATAACAGATAAATGAAAGCCTGATCAAGACTGCATTGAAATCATTATTTTAGGTAAATGTTTAAATCTTTTCAGGGTAAAGTATAGTTTGTTGAAGACTCTACATGTTTACACATGCAATAAGACATAAATCATAAGTACTGATCTTCCTCTGAAACTCCATTGACCATAAGTAGAATTCCATTAGGATATTTGGAGAAGTAAAGTGATCATTCCATTCTGATCTCAATCTCTCTCTCTTTCTCTCTCTCTCTCTCCCTCCCCCCTCCCCTCCTTCCCATTTGTATTCTTTGATACCTCTTAGACATTAAGGCAAAACAAAAGGCAATATTATACTGCTTACCATCTAACTGATGGTCAACAATCTAGATGTTCTTTCCATCAGAAAATAAAATTTCCAATATTTTTTTCTATAGTTTTTTAAGAACCAAACCCTTGCACCTGAACAGTAACATTCACACTTATATGTGAAGATAAATGTATTTTTCACAACTACACTTAGGGATCCTGAAAAGTTACCCTGTTGTAATGTCAACCTAAAACTTAAGAGCATCAAATTAAACATTGCAGTTGGTTAGGCTTAGTTCCAGTTGTCATCAGATTATGAAAACAAATCCAAAATTACTCAAACCAAAGAAGTAGAGACTGTATTC
>VXBC01010423.1:4132-16000 GCA_013399945.1 Ploceus nigricollis | reverse complement strand
CTATTTTTTGTTGATTTTGATGTTGAGAAAAAGGTCTGATTGCAGTTATTCTCATACCCAATATCACACATAAATATCTGGTTCATACAGCCAGGAAAAGCATTGTGGAACTCTATTTGAAGGCAATGGTAGAAACAAACTTAAAAACATGGTTACAGGGGCCTTTCAGTGCTACCCAAAACTTTAATTTTTTTTTTTACATATGATTCCTGAGAAAATCAAATTATTAATATCATCATAATGATACACACCTGAATATATGTTGAAGGAAAAAAAAATGCTTATTGCAGGATTAAAATAAAAATAAAATTTTACTTAAATCCATGTTTCCAAAATTTGTTCTCAAATATATGTTCCCTCATGGGACATGAACAGTAGCATAGAAGATTCCAAGAGGGAGCTCCAATGTTCTTCACAGCTTAATATTTTATTATAAAAATAAAGCCAAACCCAAAGGATGATGCGCTTGCAAAAGAAGCTTTTGAAATTCAAATGATAAAGTGCTACCTAGAGAGACATTTGCCTGAGAATGTAAAGGGCCAGATGTCACAGTTTTGAGCCGTGAAATGTCCAGATTATTTCAGGTGATGCAGAAACTGAGAAGAGATTTTACAGTTTAGCATTATTAACTATTTCACTCATTTTCAAAGCATATAGTAAAGCAAAAGGATTCTACAATGTCTTGGAAAGATTATTTCTCAGAGTGTTTGTTTTGGTGGGGAGGAGGCATGTAAAAGAAGAGGAGGAACTTGTGAACATGTACAAATTAAGACACATAAGCTTGAAACACAGCAAGATGGTGTTGCACTGAGGGCTTTATTGGCTCCCCTAACTGTAAGCAGAGCTAGCAATACTTCTTTTTTTGGAAAAACTTTAAGATATATAGATGGATTTCAACAAGAGTGAGGTATAATATATGAGGAAATAAAATTTGACTAAATATCTCTCTACCCCAATAATGATGGAAATATTTGGAAAAAAAAAAAAGAAAACTTTTTAAATTGTCTAAATTCAAATAAAAGCAACAAAAACTCCACAGGCTTTTCAATTAAAAATATGAACACATTAATGAGCCATCTAAATAACAGCTGAGCAGTGACTCTAGTGCCAGCTCTGGGCTTTCTGTAGAGAGAGAACTTTTGCTGTTTGTGTTATTAAATACAGACACCAACAAATAGCTGTGCTATTCTCTTTCAGTGCAAAGTACTATAAAAGTGATAGAGATAACTGAGCTGCCAAACAAACAGCCAAGATGCTTTCATCTACTTACAAGTTAAATATTCAAATACAGGTATATTTGCATAATTACTTAGTTATGAACATTATGTCTTCATCCATTTCTGTCAAATATCCTGGACTTCAAAACTGATCATTTTTCCTGTTGTATGGTATTTCTTTTCATCTCCTTAACTGGATTTACTTGTTTCCTCCAGTCTCACTATTCCTTATTTTATGCACTGAAAACAAATATTAGATATGTAACACAAAGAATATTGATTCAGTGTTTCAAAGAAAATTAAGAACAATTTCAGGCTAACAAAGCAGACAGAATTGGAGGTAGTCTAAAGCCAGGATGAAGAGGCAGATAAAGAATTCTATAGGCAGCTGGCTGACATTTCATGATTGCTAGCTCTTGTTCTTGTGAGAGGCTCTGACCTGCCAGATGCCTGATGGCCTCTTAACACAGCAGATAGTAGACAGTCTAAGACGTTCCTGAATGTGTGGAAGATAACTTCCTGACACAGCTGCTGAAAGAGCTTACCAGGGGCAGTGCCCATCTAGATTTGCTGTTTATGAATAGAAAAGGGCTGGGGGAAGATATTGTGGAGGCGCCAATTTGGACACAGTGACCAAGAAATTATAGTTTTTGATTCTTGATAGAGTAAGGAAGGGAGTCAACACAATCTTTACCTTGGACTTCCAGAGGGCACACTTTGGCCTGTTCAGGAGAATCTCTTGGGAAAGTGTACTTAATAAAAAAAAGGAGTCCAGGAAATCTGGACAGACTTTAAGAAGAAAATCTTAAAAAATAAAATAGACCTTCCTTATGTGTCAAAAGACAAGCTGCCGGGGAAGAAGACTAAGCTGGTTGAACAGGGAGGTTTTGCTGGAACTCAGGTGAAAAAAGAGAGTTTATGACCTTTGAAAAATGGGGCAGTCAACTCAGGAACCATACAAATATGTTGGTAGGTCACATAGAGAGAAAATTAGAAAGGCAAAAGCACAGGTAGAGTTCTATCTTGGCACTTCTACAAAATATGATAAAATGTGTTTTTATAAATACATTAACAACAAAAAGAAGGCCAAAGAAATCCTTCATCCTTTATTGAACTCAGGGGGAAGCATTGTAACCAAGGATGTTGAAAAGACTTAGGCACTTAATGCCTTCTTTGCCTCAGTCTTTAACAGCAAGACCAGCAATTCTTAGGGCAACCAGATGCCTGAGCTGGTAAACAGACACACTTCAGCCACAAAAACCCCTGCAAAGCTACAGGCTGGGCAAAGAGTGGCTGGAAAGGGGCCTAGCAGGGATCGCTGGTCAACAGCCACCTCAACATGAGCCACCGCATACCCAGGTGGCCGAGAAGGACAGTGGCATCCTGGCTTGTACCAACGATAGTGTGGCCAGCAGGACTAGGGAAATTATTGTCTCTTTGTACTTGACTCTGGTGAAGCCGCACCACAAGTCCTGTGTACAGTTCTGGGCCCCTCACTACAAGAAAGACATTGGATGGCTTAAGCATGTCCCCAGTAGGGCAACAAGGCTGGTGAAGGCTCTAAAGAGTAATTAATATGAGAAGTGGCTGAAGGAGCTGGGAGTGTTTAGACTGGAGAAAAGAAGGCTCAAGGGAATCCTTATCACTCTCTACAAGTACTTGAAAGGAGGTTCTAGCCAGGTGGAGGTCAGCCTCTTCCCTCAGTAGTGACAAGACAAGAGAAAATGGCCTCAAGCTGCACCAGGAGAGATTCAGACTGAATATCAGGAAGAATTTCTTCACTGAAAGGGTGGTCAAGCATTGGAAAAAGCTGTCCAGAGAAGTGGTGGACTCACCATCACTGAAAGTGTTCAAGAAAATTGGATGAGGCACTTAAATAAAACCATTGTGCTATGATTTAGTTGACAAGGTGATATTTGATCAAAGGTTGGACTCAATGATATTGGGGTTTCATCCCAATGTTAATGATTCATCCCAATTAATAATGATTCTTTGTCTCAGAGGAACTTTATCAAACCATGAAGACAGGAAAGAGCCATTTCTAAATAGACACTATGCAGAAAACAGTTGCATCTGATACTGAAAATAAATGGAAATGGAAATAAATGTAAGTAGAATTTGTTTTTCCTAAATTTATCTGTCACATAGTTCTCTACATGAAAACACTGTCACTATGCTCCAATTATAATCTCTGGAGAGTTAATCAATAGAGTTTGTGCAGTTTTTGATGCAATTTCTTTGATTAAATGCAGGGATCTATAATAAAATGACATTAATTACTTGTATTTTCCTTTGATTTTAATTACTAGATTTTCAGAAACTGTAAAAGAACAGGCACTGAGGCTCATTGCATTTGTCTATAGTTAGATAAAATGAAACTCTTCTGAGGATGGATGGATACATAGATAGATAGATAGATAGATAGATACACACACATAGAAATTATGCATGTCTATACAAAAGAAAGTTCAAGAACAGTGAGAGTTGGCATAGCCATCTTGGGCTGGCTTACTCTGAGAAATAGGTAAAACACAAAAAGTCATCATGGTACACATTTCAGTACAGTGTAGTAAGCTGAATACATTCCCAGATTACTGGTTAGCTTGTAGTATGGTATAAAATGCATCTATTACCTTCATTATTCAATATGTGAAAGTTAAGATGAATATATCTATCCAAACTGCATGTCTTCTTGTCAGTTCTCATTTTAGCACATTTAGCATGCTGGTGATTTTTCTTAGTGCCTTTTTAAGGTATGAAAACACCCATTGAAGCAATAGCTTGGCGAATTCAGAGGTCTATTTTTTCTACAATTTTGACATGGTGTTTAGTTGCTAAAATGATGGTACAAAACTGTGTTGACTATTTTAAATCTCAGATTTTTTATTGTACTGGACGAGGCAAGGTCAATGCAGTTTAGGGATTTTTTTTAATAAAAGAGAAATAATTAATGGAAGAACTAATAATGGGCTGACCTTTTTCACATGTTCCGAAAGTAATTGAGCAGATAGAAAAGCTCACGACTTTTTTAAAAGTTGATTTCATTATTTTTATTATATTTGGAAAATAGCAGATATTGTGGTCTTTTAATTTACTTTCTGGGTAATCAGGCTTTAGTATTATTGGCCTCAAGCTTTTCCTCTTAATCATATGATTAAGCTTTTAAAAGTGTAAATTGATCTTTCTACACACTGAAATTATCTCAGAACATAAGACTTGAGGAGATGCACTAGCTTCAAGATGAAGAAAAATGTGAGGTTGGCAATACAGCTATGAAGTTTGGATCTATGGGATTTCAATGGCTTAACCTGGCTGCTTTAACCTACTGATAGGAGAATTGACACAGGCTCTGAAGTCTCAGAGTTTTACAGAAACATAAATTGTGCTGTGCTAAACATTTCAGTGAGTAGAATTTGGTGATCTCTTCCTAGAACTGGTGTTCACAAATCTTGGACTCCAAAGGCATCCTATGAAGAAAATTCAGAATAACACGAAAAAGATGATTGTTCAGAATATAGCCAGTTTGGAAAGGGGTGGGGGGAGAGGGCTATTTTAGAACAAGAGGGTGGCAGGTTTAAGGTAGATGATTTCATTTTAATGCTGAATTTTCTTCTTTCAAATTATTTGACATTACACAGTATTTTCATTTATAAGAGTAATAATGCAGTGTGCTGAAATCACACTGAAAGTAAAAATTACACTTGGCAGAGCATACCAGATCAAACATAAATGTGATTCTTAGTACAGATCTCTATAATATGCTCACTGTCATGATGCTGGATGTCCCATGTCTCAAGGAAGAAATACATGGCTTGAAGCAAGCTCAAGTCTATTGCTCTCTTCCAATTCTCCTTGTTGATTGCTTTTTATTGAAACAATTTAGAATAAAAAATTTACAAAACCAGGTGTTCCCATCAACTAATGTAGCTATCCATATATAGAAAAGGACACCCTGTAGTTCCCTTTGTCCTAGTCTGTCTTTCTTCACATCAGGAGTAGTTAGTTCACTCATTCTTCCCTAACCTTCATAAGCAAGCTGCCCTTGCCCATCATCTCTGAATTTTCTCTCATTATAGTTGATTGGTCACAAATAGCCATAGAATTCAATAGGAAACAGATGAAATTAATGAATTGCTGCTCTTCCTTTTTTTTTATGGATGGTGGCGCCAGTCTGCACTTGGTATTATATAATATTTTTCTAAAGTAGTAACTCGTATTAGTGCTCATACTATAGAATATATTTTGATGAAAGCCATGAGACTTGCAGAAGAGGAGGTGCTTAAGCAGCTAAGTGATTCTTCTTCAGACATTCTGTTTGAGTAAAATACCTACAGACTGCCTGAATCGTGCTTATGCACTTTAATCACTAAGTGAATGTCAGTCTTACTGGCTTTTCTGAGAATGTCACAAATTAGAAGATTTCTAAGTCAGCCAGACACATAAAATGAAATATCTGAATCTGCAAGTCTTCTACCAATTCTGGAAATGTTAGTGAGCTCTGACATTAGCCTTTTTTGGAACATGAGCTTCGAGAATATAATGTTTGAAATAGAGTAAACTCAGATTTTCTAAGTAAGGAATATAACTAAAAAATGGTCTTAAAACACTCTTCCTTTTCCCTCTCTTTTCTTGGGGTAGTCTTGTTTTATTCCAGCAAACTTCAGTGATTAGTAGTGCCTTGGAACACCAGTTTGGTTCCTGCCTTTAGAGGTTTCCTATCTCTCTGTGAAGTGAAATGGGGAGTTACAGTCATTGGATGGAGAATTTTACTAATACAGATAATTGGAACAGTAAAATATAAATTAGAAACTAATTCAATTTCCATGTATGCAATTATGAGTACTTACCACACTTTTTAAATTTCTTTAGTATATATCATACAAAGTTTAGTTTTTAAAACAGAACATATGTAACTCTCATCTAAAATTTATTTCTGTGAAAGAGGGAGTTATTACTAATCCAGCAGATATCAAAACAGGCTTATCAATTGACTTTTCAACATATGTGCCTACTGGTTTCCACTCCCACCTCCTCCAAGAAACATCATCGTTTGATATATGTATTTAGGAATCATGTAATGATACTACTCTAACTAAAAGTTTTATTTCAAAATTATCATCTTGAGTAACTTAGTGAATAATCACCATTATTCATTTAGCAGATGAGGAAATACTACTAGAACAATATTATTGTATAAAAATTAATACTTATTGAAATAAATTACAAAGAAATATACAGGACAGGAAAATAATAAGTTGCAGATTTACACCTTTTTCCCTTCACCTTTTTTAAAGCACTATCACTTGTCAGAAAGATTCATCAAAAAGAATTAAAGATTTTGTTCACTCATTCGTCCCCTCAAAATAGGAAATACTTTTTTTCCTAACCAGTCTTAGAACATTCACTGTCAACAGCTTGTTCCTATGCATTGCACAGAAGATTTGCGAGCTTAAAATGGGATTCCCTACTCAAACAGGAACTCACCCAAGTTGGATGGTATTGAAATGTCAAGTGGCATAAATGGCTGGCTCACAGAGATAAGCACTAGTATATGGCCAGCTGCACCTGTTTATTCATTTTGGATTCCCAGTGGGCTAATTGTGTAATATTGCTAAGGAATCAAGAAACTTATTTCAAAATTTTTTTTCTGTCTGATGTTGTGCAGGATTTTACTGCAGACTGAGTGTTGCATTTTCAATGTAGAGTACCCCTCCCAGGGTATCTTTCCAGTGTTTCTTTTATTAGCATAAATAATTAAAAACTTGCAGTACTAGAAAAAATTATTCATCATCACACTGTTTAGGGAACCTATAGGAAATGTGAGTCTTTCCTTCAATAACTTTTGTAATATTGTGTATGTATGCATTTTTCTTCTCCCAAAGCCCCACAGTATCTTTGTGACTAAAGCTAAGCAGTCTTCAGGCACTTTATTTTCAGAATTCATTTTAGTCATATTTTAGCTTTAGGAAGAATTTTATCCTCCTTATTAGATTAGCCTTGTGGAGGAAAGGTATTTCAAAATTTGTTCATCAGTGAAGGAAGACTGTGATGCTGGGTTTAAAAACTTTATTTTACCAATTTAGCATTAACCCAGTGTACAAAATCATTTGAAAGCATTACAGTTGTAGTGGGATTCCTGAAATGTAGTGTACAGAGATTCTATCTACTGTTTCGGACATGTAAGCTCCTCTTCCATTTCTGGCCATTTGGCCACTACTCATGGGGGTGGGATGGGATTCGGAACAGAGTAAACATTCCAGCTGCAGACCTGGAGGTCTGTATTTCCACAGTATATATTCTTCACAGAAAATGTGACAAAACCTGAGGAAACAACAACAGTCAAAATGGAAAAGGTCTTGTGCTTTTCATGTATTTGATGGATAAAAATGGAGAGCAAGGAGATGGCATATTTTTATCAAATAGCATAATTCTATTCTGGATAAATGACTGCCAGATAAAATATCATGTCCACCTAACATAGTGAGAGTTTAATTAACTTACCAGCTATCTCTACTCTCTTATCTTTCATTTTGTGGTATTCACAATGACGATGTTGTCAATGCACAAGGAAAAAATAAAATCAAATCCAACCATATGGTTTGGAAACAAAATCCATATTAGATTTGCACCCTCTAACGCTGCAGTTCTGACAGAAATACAAGAGTTGAGGTTATTTTATAGTCATTAAAATGAGCAGATTTTCATGATACACTTAATAAAGAGTTCCGTTGAGTAATGTGCCATTAACACACATTTTTTCTGAAAGAAATGATCCATTTAATTTTTCACTTCCCTTAATAAGAAATTTGTGTGGGGACCCTTGAACACCATCCTGCACTATTTCTTACAATCTGTATAAAAATGACAATGTCAGAACATGAAAAATAATATATTACATAAACATTTTGCTGCCAAAATGTACA
Organism: Ploceus nigricollis; assembly: GCA_013399945.1. Classification (NCBI taxonomy): domain Eukaryota; kingdom Metazoa; phylum Chordata; class Aves; order Passeriformes; family Ploceidae; genus Ploceus; species Ploceus nigricollis. The sequence goes on along the minus strand of VXBC01010423.1, from coordinate 7,860 downwards.
TGGTTAAAAGCCTTATACCAAACTATTTCCTAATATGGCAATCAGCCCACACACCTGTGATCTTCATTCCTGGAAACTCCTCGTCCAACCACCAGTATAATCAAGAAACATACAATCATGGAATAATTTAGCATGGAAAAGACCTTTAAAATTACTGAGTCCAACCGCAAACCTAACATGGACAAGTCCACGGATAAACCATGTCCCTAACGGCCACATCTCTAAGGTGTTTCAAAATCTCCAACAATGGTGACTAGACCACTTTCCTTGGCAGCTTGTTCCAATGCTTGATAACACTTTCAGTAATTTTTTTTTTCCTAATATCCAATTTAAACCTATCCTAGATAAACTTGAGGACATTTCTTCTCATCCTAGACACTTCATGCCTATCCAATATTGACATTCATAAACCACAGTGTTATAAGGTACATATCCCCTTAAATTTTTAATCAAAATTACAATGATCTTGATCCTTTTAGCTGTCAAATAAAAAGAAATGAGAAAAAATTTAAAAAATAATAATTTTTAAAAAAAGTATATGTAATGCAGTGAAGTTTCACTCCAAAGTAATTATCAATGTGGCACCCAAGAGAATAAGCTGACTGACTGGGGAGAGAGTATTTACAAGAACATTGTTTCAGTTTACGGACAAATTTAGGAGAAAACACTCTGGAATGAATTGTCTCCTGTATAAGGGTTCCAAGAATCCCTTTCCACCACCAAGAAGTGAATACTAGTGGATGAAGGTGAAAAAAACCCAGACAGTTTACTGACAAACAGAATGCCCACAAGGCATGGAAAAAGAATAAATAAGATATTAAACTGTCAGACCTTACCCCTTCACACACACCAGAATAAAAACCAAAAATGCCAGGGAAAAAAAATATCTCTGCCTCACACCACGTAGTAGAAGATGGTGCAGGCTTTTCTCTTGGGGAAAAAAACAAACAGGAGATTGATGCAGCAGCTCAGGCAAAGAGATGAAAACCTGTGGACTCTCCGGCATTGATTCACTCTCCAGAGCAGATGAAGCAGATGGGCCAGAGCCTCTGGTGTGCCATCTCTCCCTGGCTTGGCCTTCCCGAGGCGTGGGGCTGAGATGAAACAGCCCCTCTCCCACTGATCCTGACCGACCCCTGTCCCACAGAGCCCGTTTTCCCTGATCTTGGACTAAACAAACTTTCCAGCTAACCTTGATCCTTGGTTGCCAAAGGATTGCTTCTGCAGCTTCTCCAAAGTTTTTCCCCGGGGAAGGGGAAAACGTCTTGCCTGGGCTAACAAAAACCAAGCTAGCCAAGCAAAAAACCCCAGACCATACTGCACCCCCAGACACCTGGGGAGTGAGGCCTTGAAAAAGCCCACCAACAAGCCCAAGGCTCCCCCCTGCCCTGGACACACCTTAAAGATACAGAAACCATTTTGGGCATAAAGCAGAGGATCAGGGACTGGATTATCACTGTAAATTACCCCAAGACAAACATGCAAGACAAGGGTGAATGAGGAAATGGCTTTAAACTGATAGAGAGTAGGTTTAGATTAGATATTAGGAGGAAAAGCTTCACTTCTGTGGGTGGTGAGGCACTCAAACATGTTGCCCAGAGATGCTGTGGATGCCCTGTCCCTGGAAGTGTTCAAGGCCAGGTTGGTTGGGCCTCTGAGCAACCTGGTGTAGAGGAAGGTGTCCCTACTCATGGCAGAGGAGTTGGCACTTGATGATCTGTAAGGTCCCTTCCAACACAGGCCCTTCTATGATTCCATGATTACAAGAAGACCTTTTATCTTCCAGTTGTGGGACTACAGTTAGCAGACACCTCTTCAAAGGCTCTTTGTCCAAGGGCAACCGTCTCATAGTATAAATCTTTTGTTCACTTTAATGTGGTCATTAATACAGAGATTCAAGTCATTTTACACCAAGTAAAAGCGAGTAAAAAATCTGAGGCAACAAAATCATAACAATTGAGCAAGAACAAATTTTTAACACATTACGGTGAAATAGACTAAGGAACAAAAACTTAGAGGCAGAACCAGAACAAAAAAGAGATATAAAGTAATCTGATATTTGCAATATCTATTTCAAGCATGATGTTCTCTCTAGGACAGAGATGTTGTTCAACAATGTTGGAAATGAGGAAGCACATAACTGTTGGATGCACTAAAATCGAAAGTACATTAGAAGTTGCATTTCATCTTCACTGCATGGGCAGTGATGTAGAAGACATGATTCACTGACTAAAAATAAGTGGCAGAGATGAAGATGTCCTTGAAAATGCCCTTAGTATTCTAAGTGACCTTTTCTCTCTAGGAAATAATATGTTTTATGAAACATTTGTCTTCAGCCAGGGAAGACAAAAGGAAATGAAAAGCTGACCAGCTTTCCTGCCAGATCATACCAATTGGCATGCATATGGAGTGTATTGAGCTGGATCTTTCAATCAAAATGTAAATCGTGTGTCATTACTTATTATCCAGGCTCTGAGCAAGCTTTCTGCAAGCCAAAACTCATGGCTGACAGATTTTTGAACACTAAATGAGTAGTGATACCGGCAGAGATACAGACTCAACACAGGAAAACTGATGTACAATTTATTAGCATACCAAAAGGAAATGAGACCATATTCCAAGGAAGCCAAGCCTCATAAAATTGTGTGGATATTGAGATATTTACAGAAGCTGAAGCAGATAACCTACATTGGAAGAGACATTCCTCTTATAAAGCTTTGATAGTAGTAAACACAGAAAAAACCCCAAACAAACAATCTAACAAACCTTTATGGAGTTCATCCTCTCTGTAATCAAATCAAAATCATGTAGGAGTATAGAAGAAATGCCATTGTGAATTTGAAAAAATTCAAGTCATTTGATCAAGGAGTATGGTAGCAAATTATACAGATTCAAAGGAAATAAAATACATTATGAAAATCTTTGGGAAATACAAAAGATATAAAAGTAGAAAGTAAGAGATAGAACCAAGGAGAAATAGTCAAGAAATATGTTATTTGAGATATATTTTTCAATAGAAGACTCCACAGAAATTAACTGAACAAAAGAAAATGTAAAAACCAGAACACGGTATATGAAAGCAGATTTAAAATTTCAGGAAGCTGGACATTGAAAACACACAGGATGCACAGGAGAAAATGGAATGATTTTCATAAAAACAGGAAATATAAAGGTCTGTAGACTAGAGTGTAATAAAGGATACATTGTCAAAAATAGCTCATATACATACTACTGGTAAAAATCTGAATATATTTTAATAGTAAAGACAAGGAAATACATACAGCCTAACCTGCTATGCCAAATATGTCAACGATTTCAGAAAAAAGATAAAGTAATTTGTAAGGAAGAGAGAAATTAGCAAAGAAGTTGACAGAATTCAGGAAATTTCAAATAAACAAATTAGTGTGCTAGAATTATTAAAATAATTTCAGTGAACAGGGGAAGCTGGGCAGCTAGGAGACAACATGGTTCCTTTCTTTGAAAAGTACCTCAGTGCAGAGTAGCAAAGAATGTCCACAGAATATTTTTTAGAAATAAAATTCACAGGTTTATGACACAGATATAATAACATAATAATATGGTCTAATAAGTCAAGCATTCACATCACAGAATCACAGAATCACAGAATAATAAGGTTGGAAGAGACCTCTAAGATCATCAAGTCCAACCTATGCCCTAACACCTCAACTAGACTGTAGCACCAAGTGCCATGTCCAGTCTTTTTTTAA
>VXBC01010422.1:109138-122948 GCA_013399945.1 Ploceus nigricollis | reverse complement strand
TAATAGTTTTGGTAATTTCAAACATAGCTTTGCACCCACACAAAGTTCCTACATCTTGTCAAGGTATCCCAGACTGTAGCTGTGCTTAGCACAGGCAGATGGAAAACAAGAATGGGAGGTTTATACTTCCCAAACACAGCCAAAACATCCGTCCATGGTATACAAAGGCTCAGGTTTAAAATGGTTTGCACCAATCAGGGAAGGAGAGTTTAATTTCTCTCTAACTTTCCAATCCATTTTTTTTCATCTGTTTGGGATAAAAGCATATTCCTTGTGCTGGAAATATTCTACTTTTCAGGGGAAAAAAGAGACAACCTTATGACTAGATATACAAGATTACAGAGATTAGGAGACTTCCTTGAGGCAAAAGGGCCCCTGACCAAGCTCAAGGATTTCTTCATTTATTTTGCTTTAAGTAGCTATTGAAGAAAATATAGAAAAGTTACAAGACCAGAGACCAAAACCTTGTGCTGTGATCAGTTATCACAGCAGAGAACACATGACCACCGCCCCCTGCTAGTCTTCCCAGAATCCCAGAATCAATTGGAAGAGACCTCTGAGATCATCGAGTCCCACCTACAACTGATCACCACGTTGTCATCTAGACCAGAGTACTGAGTGCCACATCCAGCTGTTCCTTAAACAGTTTCCTCCATTCTGCCTCTTTTGGGAGAAAATTGCATGGAATTGTGGCTCTTAAACAAAGGTCTGAGACTGAGAGTCCAGAGGGAGGCTCAGGGAGGTGTGGGATTAGGTGCCTCCAACATCAGCATTGATTAGTTTGGGCACTCAGGACCTTTGCTGTCATGGACAACCAGGGCTCTCCAAGATGCTAAACACTCCCCAGGCACTGCCAGGCAGCCCAGGCATCCAAATTAGCACTCGGTGCTCTCCTGGGATGGTGGGAGAGGCGGCTGGGAAGTCCCTCAGTGCCTCCAGGCCATCGATAGAGTTCGGGTTGGGAGTGGCTTTTGAAGGCCACGTCCCAGGTGTCCCCATTTCCCTGACGGGGTCAGCCTCACACAGCTGCCGTGGAGCACACGGGCTGCATCTCTTTGGGCTGAGACTAAGCTGGAATCTGTGTTCCAGGCAGTAATGGGGCTGCAGGCAGCAGGACCAGACTCGCCATCATCTGAAGGGAACAACCTGGAAACGCATTTATTGGGGACATCTGGTACTCAGTGTCAACAATTCACTCTGCAGAGCTGTTCCAATGAGTTACTGCCAGTGTGGCTGCAGCCCTTGTGAAGCGAGTTTATTAACTAAAATATTTCATAATGCCATGGCCTCACTCTTCCCAATAACAGATATTCTTTTCCGTGTTTAGAAATGGGAGGAGATGGCAGAAGTTCAGGGTGTCACTCCATTGCATTGCTCCCCATGCCCAGAGGTTTCAAAGCTCCTCAACCTCAGCCTGGAAAATCCATAGGCGTTGCCCAGATTTTAAGCAAGAGGAACAAAAGGTCTGTATAATAGTTGGTCCAAAGTCACACTAACAAAATCAGAGCAGAAACCAAATTTAATCGTTGCTCTTTTACTTTAACCTTACATCTATTATTAATTAAATAAATCCAATGTTTGATTAACCTGACACAAAATTCTGGGAATGATATGAGCTCTCCTCCATATGTGGCGCTGGAAATATCCCACCAGTTCTAGAATAATTCAGCAGTGGGGATATGAACAGAGCAGGAAGACCAAAAGGCAGTAAAAAAGCAAAAGGAAATTGGCTGCTGCTTTACCAATTTCCTGCTTGGGGCTCTTCAGGCTGGATTGCTCAGGACAACCATTACAGGGAGGTTTGGAGCTCTGGAAAGCTTTTATTGACCTCTCTGTAAATACAAAATGGCCCATGAATTAAATGGGAGGGTCACTCTGAGGAAGTTCAACAGACTTGGCAGATTCTTGGGAATAAGCAAAAGCAGGGATCAAGAGGACTGATTGAAAATGTGCAGTTATTGTGCAAAGGATTCTTTTTCTTGGGAGCAAACTCCCTGGGGCTTTCTAGGCCAGGATTTACAAGGCTAATGAAGGGTGTTGGTTTTTTCCCTTCTGTCACAGAAAATTCAGCTAAAGACAAGCCAGAGGGACAAGCAACTGTCTTGCTGCTAAAAAGATGTTTTCCAAAGCTTTCCATCACCCTTTTCCCCCTCATGTTTGCCTACTGTCTCACTCAATCCTTCTAGATCCTTCCTCCTGAGATGGGATTTGAAATTTGGTACCACCAAGTTCTATTCACTTGGACACACGATTTTCCCCATGCTGCAAGAAGTTTCTCTAATTACACCAAAAGTCGAGCAAAAGTATCTTTGCAAAACCCCTTGGATTCTCTCTCCCGCCTCTTTCTGTTTTATTCTTTTTTTGGTTATCATTAAACAATCAATATTTTATTTCCATTTCCTTTTATAAGGAGTTGAAACAACTTCCAGTGATTACATTTACATGAGTTCCCGTTATTATAGGAAACTCTTTTATCCATCATTGTGCATCCTTGATTTGAAATTAACTTCTTCAATCAGTCATAAAAGCAAAAGGCATAAATATTCTTCTATATATCTAAATATTAAGATTTTTATTTGTTAATAAATTTCCTTCCCTTTTTTTTATCAATGATCACTGTACCTCCAAAGGCTTATTTGCAGGGTACCTGTGGAATTATGGTTTGGATCTTATTCTCCTTGATAAAAATCCTAAATCAAATGAATGGAGCTCCTGCTACTTAAAGTTCCCAGCAAATTAGGACTGTGGACATTAGAGGAAAGTCTGACCATGATTAAAAAGATATCCAAGCTTTGGTCTTGAGATCTGGATGCTTTTAAGAAAAAAAAAAAATATTTGAAGAAGTTATAACTAACTCTGAAATATCTGCTCTATTCATTTCATCTCAAAACTCTTTAACAGCAGCAGAAACTCCGAGCCCTGCTGCTGGTGCTGTTGTTTTTAATCACAAACCCCAGTTTAGGATGTGCTGACAAACCCGGCTTGTCGGGAACGTCCTGCCCAAACCCAGCACGCAGCCTCCGAAGAAAAACACAATTATTGCACTGTGCAAACGCTCATTTATCACATTTTATTCATCCCCATGTAAAAGCCTGGGACAGGGACACGGCGTGGCTGAAATCTGTAAAACCCAGATGTGCAGGAATCGCTGCCGGAGCCCAGGTGGGACTAAAACCAGGGAGACAAAAAATGGGGAAAAATGATCAGCGCTTCTTTGAGTGACAATTTCCCAGCATTGATGACCTTGAGGAGTGACCAGTGGAGTCAGAAAACGTGTGTTAGAGGAGAGAGAACTTCTTCAAAGGTAGGGAACTCATCCCCAACTCTCCTGGGTCCTCAGGTATGAAAAACAAAGATTTAGTCAATTTGTACAAGTGAGAAAGTCTGGTTTCACACAACCAGAAATTGAGGACATGTGAAAACCCATATTTATTTTAATTTAATATAAACACCTGGAAGTTTGAGAAGATCCTGCCACTGATTCTGGAGTAAAAGATGTGTATTCAAAATTATTAATGCATTAAGCCAATAATAGATTTAAGAGGGAGCACTCCTGTAATACAAATTCATTTTTGTGCCATACAAAGGAGGGTTTGGGGGGAAATAAAACTAACATAATGGAAATGCAGAGATGCCCAAAGCCTCGGAAGAAAACAAGGGAATAAGGGAATATGAAAGCTGGATGCAAAAAGTTGCTTTCTCAATGCCTTCAGGCCTGACTTTATTCGTTTTGTTTTGCCAGTCATGAGTAATTTGGCTACTCGATAGTTATGCAGGATCCTTTTTAAGCCCCTATGTTGACATTATGATTGCTTAAATGTCTAAAAATATGCTGATCTCTAGTGGCATACAAGAAGAAAAAGAAAAAAACACAAAAAAAACCAGCCCAAAACAAAACAAAAAGCCAAACCAAAACAGAACAGGAAAATAATTTCAGGAAAATATTCAGAAGCCATCTGTAAATTGCTTCCATTTGTCATGCTTAGGAAGAGAATGCATTCTGCACATCAAATCCTTTAATCCTTGCAAATGTGATCAAATTTGTATCGCAGGAATTTTACATACACAGAAAAGCAGATTTTTAAAGTCTTCTTTTACTGAAATGAAGGACGGAGATGTTACTGGAAGAACAAAACCTGTCACGGTGTCTTTTTCCTTCCCAAATTTTCCTAAAAATACACAACTATTTATATATTTTCTCACATCTCTTTTTTTTCCCCTCAAGAATAAGTTCAGACTGTCCAAAAAATAAGCCTGGGAGTGAGCTGAGCTGCTTTGAGCCTCTCCCAGCAGCTTCTGCTGGGTCCATGCAGACCAGAGATGTCCCCGTATCTGCAGGACATTTCAGGATCTTCTCTGGGCTCTCAGCTCCTGCTGATGGAATTCTCTTTTGCTGGGGCTCTCCTCCAATTTCTCACCCCCAAATTTGTGACCTGAAATGCCTTAATTATTACTGCAAAATGCTGAAGGAGCAGAAAGAGGAAAGCAAAGCGATGCCAAGTTGTTTGGTTTTTAATTCAACTCCCTCCTCCTCTTTCTCTGTGCTGATTTAGTAGAAAAATTATTTAGAAACATGGAAAATCTCTCTTCTCATGTCCCCAGCACTAAAATTTAGGCTATATTTTTTTCTCCCCCACACAAATCCTCCTCACATGCTTAGCTCACCCTAAACAATACTGGAAATGGTCACAGCAGAAGCCCCAAGATTAACTCAATTCACCTAAACCTTTATCAGAGATAAAGAGATCTTTCATTCATCTCTTTGCTAGACATCCAGTCAATAATTTAGAGAAAGATTCCTCATTTACTCCCTTCACTTAAAAGATATCAATATCAGAGTTGGGGGAAAAAATTCCTGTAAAATTCACCGCAGTCAAGTGCTGACTTTAATGTTGCCTCTTTAGAGGCCACGGAGCTGAGTCTGGCGCGCGATTCCCCAGCCTGCAAAGCACAGAGGAAAAGAACAGACAGCACTGGGAGATCCCCTGGTCCTCCAGGAAAAGAGACAGGAACGAAAAGAGCAGACTTTTACTTATGTGTTTATCAAAAGTAAGAACAAATCCTTTTTAGTTAAAGGAATTACACCGGAACGTGATTGCCAACGGTCCGGCGGCTTTTTAGCAGCGTGGTCCGCGCTGGATATTTCTGAGGAAAAGGGAAAGAATTTAAAACCCCCCCAACTTTCTGTAAAAAAAGTAAAATTCCTGAGACAAACATGATTTTTAAGAGCGGGGATCAAAATTAAGATTTCACTGAGTGAAATTGTCACTGATGCTGATTTTCAGCCAAGATTATGTATATGTCTGATACATGCACATGTGTGTTTTCACTTGGTCAGCAGAGAGTTTGAATTTCTTATGGAGACCACCAACTTTGCTGGACAAGTTTCAGTTCTGAAAAAAAAAAAAAAATGGAGAGCAGTGATTTAACTCGTTCTTGCCCCAGTAACATGAATGACACATTGACAAAGTCCAGGGTCCATCCCCAGACACACATCCAGCAACGGGACAACGGAAGAGTCAACAGGTGTAGCTGCAGGGAGAGCTTAGGAGAGGTTTTAATTAGTCTAACTACTGTTTTAAAGACACAGTTTTGATAAAGAGACTTGTATCTCTCTGAATAAAATCTGTAATCTTAAAACCACCAGCAGCAAATGGGCAGCACTGGAAATTCAGCCAAGCTACCAATGGGTGGCTCATCCGTGGAGATGCTCCGAGGGCTGGAGCTCCTCTGCTCTGGAGCCAGGCTGGGAGAGCTGGGGGTGTTCACCTGGAGAGGAGAAGGCTCCAGGGAGACCCCAGAGCCCCTTCCAGTGCCTGAAGGAGAGCTGCAGAGGGACTGGGGACAAGGAATGGAGGGACAGGACATAGGGAATGCCTTCCCACTGCCAGAGGGCAGAGTTAGGTGGAATATTGGGCAGGAATTCCTGGCTGTGAGGGTGGGCAGGCCCTGGCACAGGGTGCCCAGAGCAGCTGTGGCTGCCCCTGGATCCCTGGCAGTGCCCAAGGCCAGGTTGGACACTGGGGCTGGGAGCAGCCTGGGACAGTGGGAGGTGTCCCTGCCATGGCAGGGGTGGCACTGGGTGGGCTTTAAGGTTTGGGCTTCCCACCCAAACCTTTCCAAAATCTGAAAACAAAGGAGAAAGTTCCTATTACCAACTTCTGGATTATGCAGCTTCAAGACAAAGGACTAAAAGATTGGTCTGCGCTGGAGGTTTTGCAACATAAATGTGTCAGATTTTGGTTCTAACAAATGAAAAACCTGGGGGTAACCAATCCACCTTCAGTAGGAGCATGATTTTCATTTGGGCTTCCCAGAAACTCCAGTGTAATTCATTAACGGATGTGCCATTAAAAAAGGAGTTGTAGGAGAGCGAAATAAAAGAAGGGCTGATAGATAGTGTTGCATTGATGGGTTCCGCTTGGTTGGTAACATCAAGTGGCAGAATGAGAACGGTTTTTAAGATATGATTAAATATAAATTTTATCAAAGGAGCAGTAAAACATTATGGCTTTAGGCTTTTTAAATTCCGTACACATTCTAGGATTCCAAAAATAAAGCTCCAGCTTCTTAAAATTGAATGTCTGCCTGTATCATTTTGAAAAAGCCCCCATCTGAGCGATGCAGAATTTTTATCTGCAGGACCAGCCCAGGAGGATTNGACACACATCCAGCAACGGGACAATGGAAGAGTCAACAGGTGTAGCTGCAGGGAGAGCTTAGGAGAGGTTTTAATTAGTCTAACTACTGTTTTAAAGACACAGTTTTGATAAAGAGACTTGTATCTCTCTGAATAAAATCTGTAATCTTAAAACCACCAGCAGCAAATGGGCAGCACTGGAAATTCAGCCAAGCTACCAATGGGTGGCTCATCCTCATTGGCCCAGGTTGATAATCGTCACACACAACATTCCCACATTTTCTAGAAGCCTATCTTCTAATTAAAAGTTTTAGATTGAGATTNCATTTTGGTTCTAACAAATGAAAAACCTGGGGGTAACCAATCCACCTTCAGTAGGAGCATGATTTTCATTTGGGCTTCCCAGAAACTCCAGTGTAATTCATTAACGGATGTGCCATTAAAAAAGGAGTTGTAGGAGAGCGAAATAAAAGAAGGGCTGATAGATAGTGTTGCATTGATGGGTTCCGCTTGGTTGGTAACATCAAGTGGCAGAATGAGAACGGTTTTTAAGATATGATTAAATATAAATTTTATCAAAGGAGCAGTAAAACATTATGGCTTTAGGCTTTTTAAATTCCGTACACATTCTAGGATTCCAAAAATAAAGCTCCAGCTTCTTAAAATTGAATGTCTGCCTTGTATCATTTTGAAAAAGCCCCCATCTGAGCGATGCAGAATTTTTATCTGCAGGACCAGCCCAGGAGGATTTAGAGAGGCGACAGATTGGCTGGAGGCTGAGCTCACTTGGACACAAACTGTTGACTCCACCTTTACACCTGGAGTCCTTTGGATTTATCTGATGCCTTGGAAATGTGACCCACCCACAACGTGGACTGTGCTGTCACTTGGACTGAAATCAAAGTCCAGTCCTCACATTGTTCTGAATAGAAAGAGAAATAAGAAGAGACAGGCATAGAGACAAGCCTCTCCCATACTCAGGTGTCATCACCCACATTGGGTGAAAAAGGATTTTCTTTAGCCCAGGTCTTCAGCTTCTGCCAAGGAAATTACACCTCTCATCACACTTTTCCTTCTGGACCTGCACAAATCTCATCTGGTGCTTTTCAGGATTATTATGTTTAAAATAGCAAGGTCCATCCTTGATGGATCCCCACACATGGAGATCCTCCCTCGCTTGTGCCTCACATCCTGAGAGTGTTCCCACATTGATCCATCCAGTGGAACCAAAAGGATCCAACCTTAGGTCAAAGGCTGGGTTCATTCATCTTGGAGCTGTTTCCCAACCTTAATAATTCTACAGTTTAGACTCATTAAAAAATACAATCTCACCTCAGCCCAGTTTCCTCTCCAAGCCTGGCTGCTCTGAGAGCATTTCCCACTGCCTCTCTCCTCTTTCTTCCTCTCTAAATCAAACTCTTCTCTTCTCCTATTTTTGTGATCTGATTGCACTTACCACCATGTGAAGGTGCAATTACACTGGGGTTTAAAGAGAATATTTTTTTCTCACCCCACCCTTACTTCTCTCTAAATGCACATCAGCAATCACGCAGAGAAATAAAATAAACTAGATATTTAATTATTTCCCCTGATTTTTTGGGAAATGGTTGTGCAGCAGGGCTTCCTTACCATAACAATAGACCTGTGAGAGCAAGATCATCCTAATTTACATCAGTGTGTGTTCTTTAGCTATTAAAAAAAATCCCGCATATTAATTAGTTCCCGCTCTAATTGTTACAAAAAAATTAGTCTGAAAAAGAAAAAAGAAAATAAGGTGCAAAGCACCACACTATTTACAAGTACCAAAACTTGAAATAAATATTCAACATGGTCTTTTCAAGTCAAATGCCCGGCCAGTTTTGAATAATAAAGCAGGACAAAGTCATTTACACAGAAAAAGCTAATGATTTCTGTATTTTGCTGCTGGTAAAGAATTGAAGGATAGCTGATTTGAATCTTCCTTCAATCTTCCATCAATAAAACAGAGACAAGGCAGATTCGAAAGCTGATCTGGGAGAGTCATGTTTTTATAATTGCTTTTTACCCTCAGGCGTTTGAAATCCAGAGGGTCACGAGTGCCTGTATTAGTGCTGGAGTAGGCCAAGAGGCCCAGTCAAAACCCTGAGACACAAATTAATTTGTTTGTGGTTCTCATGTCTAATTTGAGGAAAGAGAAAATTCTTTGCCACTTTACAATGTTATGATCTAATTAAAGGGAGATACATGTGAAATATTTATGCAACCTTTAGGAAAAAAAGAGAGAGAGAGAAAAAAAAATATTTTGGCTCAGTCTCATTTGGGAAATTTTCTGAAATGTGGGAATGGAAAAATTTATAAAACAAATATAGAAAAACTGAGGGCAAAGCTTTTGTTTTGGTAAATGATACTTGCAAAATTTCAGAATAGGTTAGGTTAAAATTTGTTGTTTTGAACTTGAATCACAAAATGGCAAACAAGCAAACCATGACTTCTCGCCAGTGCATCCACATTGCAGCCAATATTATGTTGGAAAAAAAGCATTATAACTCTGCCTAGAAAACATTGAAATTATGTTGTATTAAGGAGATATAAGAAAGGAAAGTGCTATCAAGGGATAAGTTTAATGGAAAAACAGTTGCTCAATATTTTGTGTTGTCCAAGTGACATGACTTTCCCAAGCAGTGTTCCAGTGCTGTGATTTATGGAGCCAAAACCTGGAGTCACTTCCCTGTGTGTAACAGGCCAGTAGATCGCTGAGATGTTGTTACACCAGGTTTTTGTGTATTAATAGACATCAGGAAGAAATTCCTCCCTGTGAGGGTGGGGAAGCCTTGGCACAGGGTGCCCAGAGCAGCTGTGGCTGCCCCTGGATCCCTGGCAGTGTCCCAGGCCAGGTTGGACATTGAGTCTGGGAGCACCTGGGACAGTGGGAGGTGTCCCTGCCATGGCAGGAGTTACGACTGGGGGGTCTTCAAGGTCCCTTCCAACCCAGACCATTCTGTGAGGGTGATGCAGTCCCACCATTCCTTGGGAAAACACATGGCACAGATATATTAAAAGTCTCCCTGCCTTTAAGTTGCTCTCTTTTTTTCCACTGAGGCCAGACCTCACCACACAAAAGTGTCCTGCTACCTGAGAGCACTCCTGCTTCATGCTGGAATTCTTAAACAAATTGAAATTCTAATTTTAAAATGGGCTGAGCTTTATAACGAAGCTACAAGCTCCGATGTACTGAGATTTTTTTTTTTTTTTTAGCTGACAGCACAGTGAAAATTCTGGTCTAAAGAGGAGAAAACTGAGTAATGTAAACACATGAATGTTAAAACCCTACACACTTTCCAAAGGAGAATTCTCAGCCAGGTGAAGAGATGCTGCTCTGTTTCCAGATGCTTTTCCCCACACCAGGCAGCTTTCCCTTCACGCTCGGTGTCATTAAAGTCCATTTGGGTGAAAACCATCACACCACGTCTTGCTTCAGCACGGCCGCTGACCCCATCCACAGGTCCCTTGTGCTGCATAAAGTGTTTGCTTCCCTGGGAAGAACTTAATGAGAATGGACAGTAAATCACTTGATTTCAAGTTTGCATTTGTTTATTTGGCATCTGATTATAACCTGCTCGTTGACCTTGTTTGATAGGTGGTGGGACAAGCTCTTAGAGCGCTGGCAGATAGAGACAAGCTCTGAGAACAGCAAAGGCCTTTAAAACTTTGCAAAATAAGTAACAGCCAAGGAAATATATCATCATCCCATCCTGCGACTCCTGTCCTGTAAACATGTGTGTGGCCCTTAATCACACTAATAAAAGTGCTGGAGCCAAAGGGAATACCTGTAGGAGAAGGAGTTTGCAGGGCCAGGGCTTATTCCTCTAGCTTTGTCAGAGGAAGCTTGTCAAATAAACTGAAGACTGATAGCTGCTATATTTCCCCTTATTATAATCCAGAAACAACATACTTGTCTGAACAAAATAGAAATAAGTCCTCTTTGAGGCTACTCTGTTTGCCTTGACAGCAAGCTTGGGTTTTAAGCCAAGATTCCAGATTGTTTTTGTGAAAACATTTCCACTTGTCTGAAAGAGTATATGTAATGGATATGTGATAGCAGTAATGCAATGCTGAAGTAATCTCCGGAGGACGCGCGCACCTCGGGGGACCCCGCGCTGCACCGGGTACTACACACCAGGAAAATAAAATTGGTATTCTAACAATATGGAGAATGCCTGCGATTTGTACCTCGCAAAAATACCAGCCCTCATTTATAATTCAGCTGTAATGCGTGGCTTTCCTTGTAGGAAGTGTTTTGCTTTCGGGAGGAAATGGAAGTGACATTTTTGAAGGCTCTTTTCTGGCTTCGTGTGGGATCAGAGAGCGCGAGGCCGTGGCACTGCCAGCCAAAAGCAGCTGGTGGGATGGGCAAGATACCACAAAAAATAAACCTTTAAGCTGGAAAATTGTTTCCTATGTGTCCGCCCACTCACTTTGTGTTAATTTTGAAATTCAGTGTCATAAATTCTGCTCGAACAGGAGGAATTAATACAAGCTGAGGGAAGGGGTGGAAGTGCCCATTTTCAGGATGGTGAGGTTTGGTGGCCCTTGTCAGCGCTGGGAGTGCCAAGGAGAGGTTGTAATTACTCACCCCAGTGCTTTGTGTGAAACTCAGCATCTCTCCAAACCCCAAATTATCCCACAGGATTTAGATCCCTGGATGAGTGGGAGCACTGGCCTCCTGGTGGGATCCTCCTGCCTCTGGTGTCTACAAAAAGAACTTGTGTGAAGCCAAGAAAATTGGTAAGGGAGGGCCCTTTGATCTCACAGGTGAAAAACAGAGACAGAAGCACTGTATGGAAACGGAAACAAACTTCATTTTATTAATAAATGAGCACTGGAGCAACTCATGTCATGAATTTTCCACTCTTGGAGAATATTTTGCTCAAGGTAATTTTGACAAAAGCTTCTGGAATGTGTGGGGTAGGGACCCACAAATGCCTCTCCCCATGTGTACCCAGTTCTGACCAAAACCATTTGAGCTACAGAAATTCCTTTGCAAACATAGTTTAAAAAACCAACCAGATGACAATTTTTAGATTTCATGGGCACCACCAGTTTTATTCTACTCGTCGTATTTAATCTTAACAGCACAACCAGAGACACGAGAGGACAGGTACAATCATCCAGCAGGCCAGTTGGTACTGACAGAATAAAAGGGCTACACCAGCCAGCAAAATAAAAATTGCAGCAAGGACTGAGTTTTACAGGGGAATGACAGAAGGTAACAGTGTAATGTATCTCATTCCAGTGCATCCAAACAGTATAACATTATTTTCCAGGGAAGTTAATGGGGTTCCCAAATATGCACAGCTGAGGGCAGAATCTGGCCCTAAAGTTAACTATATGAGCGATGCAAATTTTGAATTTAAGACATGTATCAAAGGTAAGCCTAAGTGCTCAGTCATTTTACCCAATCCTGGCACAGGAAAAAGAATTCAATTTTAGAATCTGTCTGTAATTCCAAAAGGGGCAGAAAACAGTCTAAAATATATTCCTTGAAGAGAGATGCAAGTTTCTCATTTATATTCGATCTCGGATGAGATTTGGTAAATGCAAACCCTTCCACAAAGTGAATATTATAGTGAGGCCGTAACATTTTAGTAACATGAATTCATAAGGTGACCCTGGAGACCAACAATAAAACAAAATTCCATAATAGACTTAAATAACAAAAAGGGTTCGGTGTTTCTGTTGTCTCCCCAAATATGTTTCACTCTGCACAGTTTTTCTAGGGGAACATTTTGGCCTGTAAAGAATAAAATACCTTTTCAATCGGCTGAAATCATGAAGCATTCTTGATAGCTGTACATTAGCCTTTTACAGCTGTCTTGGTTTTTATACTGTCTCTTACAGAGCGGATTTCCCCCTCCCCATACCTATAAAAGGTAGGTAAATTAAACAAATTATGAACTATGCAGTGGTTGAATACTTTGTAAAATTGTAGAACCAGCTTTTCAAAACCTTTAATGCTCCATCTCCCAGAGGTGAAATGCCAGCCTCCATTCGGGTCTCTTTCAGTTGCCCTTGCCACTTCAAAATGTGTCTGGAAACAGCTCTGCAGATGGCCTCGTATGTTTTACAGGAAATATTACTTAAACATTGGAAAGGATCGAATTTCTCCTGTTAGGAATTACAAATCTGGATTTCATTTTCTCTCTTTCCCCCCCCCCCCCACCTCCCACCCCCAAACCATGGGAAAAAAATGTGATTGTTACATATGACACTAAGGAAGTACTTGGGATTTTTGGTTTTTTATTTAATATGCCACTCGTATTGGAAAATAAGGAATAAATCTTGGAAATGTAACCAGTTAAAATAAGTCCTTTTCTTCATATAAAATAGTAGCTAATCGAAAAGATTTCCCAGAAGCATCAAAGCTTTTTATATATGACGATCTGGAAAACATATTGTGTAGGATTTCTATTTTTGCTCTTATTCTTATGAATGTAAAAGAATAATAAACTTTTCTTTCAGCTTCTCTGGGAGACTTTCTTAACATTTGAGGCATTTCTTACATATTGACCTTGGTTTATGTATTCTGCAAAGATTCATTAAGCTTAGGGGGGTTCTATTGTCAGGAAAATGGTTAGCATTAGTAAAACACACAATTAAAATAGTAGCAGGTGATGTCAGTTTTAGTAGAGTTGACATTAATGACCTGTTCATAAGGGGCAATTTCCACACTAATGTCATGTTCTTTAAATGGAAATAGCCAGGAATACACATTTTCCACGTAAAATAACCCTTTTTGTAATTCATTAAATTCCCTTTCCCCCTATATTTAAGTAGACACCTTTCCAAGAGGGAGTAGAATTCCAAATAAAGACATAGGAAATTAAAATCAGGGTTCCCACAACTAGTCTATTTAATATTCATATTCAGGAAAAGATCCATAAACTCTTTTTCTTCTCTTTTATTAACAAAGGAAGTAAACTCCCCTTGACAGTCTACTTTTCCCAGCCGTGTTCCAGAGGCAGTGAGCGACAACTGCCTTTGTTTCGGGATGGAATTAAATGTCCTTGTACAGGAGCAGGGCAGGGACACACGTGGGAGGAGATTTCTGCTGTGCCCCACCTGGGATAACCCATCCCATTACCTGGATAGAAATGGGATTTCACAGAATCCTAGAATAGTTTGGGTTGGAAG